>JAPMOB010198925.1:0-22018 GCA_029875015.1 Lepomis gibbosus
TCCTTGGATGAGGGACGAAACGTCTTCCAGTATCTTTCAACCAAGTCCAGTTGCTCTTGACTTTAACCTTCGTTGGATTTGTTTAAGTAAGTTTTTTTGTCTGCTGTTTAACTCCTTTTAACACTTCAAAAAACCTTCCAGTAGCTCAAAGGCCACGATTCCTCCATTTCCCAGTCAGCTCTGAATGTTAAACATAAAGGATGTGTTTGGCTTTTATTGACATTAGCTTAACATTGCACAAAAAAACAGACAAACGGTGAAGCAATTGGATTTAATTGATTAATTGTAGTGATAGAATTAATGCTGTGGAAATGTGTACTCGGTAAGTACAGCGCCAGCATCGGAATTAGGTTTTTCTCTAAAGAGGGGGGCTGACAGCAAAAGCACTGACAAGTTTATATTTCAACTGTAGAATTACCCACTATGTACAAATTCTAGTCATAATTCTTAAAAATATAAAAATAAAATTGTTATCCTTATCAAGGAACTGTTGTGTGCGCATTAACAGCAGGTGTGTAGGTTTGCATATGGACGATAGTCCCAATATTTTGGGAGGACAGACAGAGAATCATTCATAAATTTCGTGCTTAAATATATTCTTTGAAATTGAAACAGCCTTAGGGCTTGTGTACATATAGCCTTTTTCCCTTTTACTGCACAAGTGTTTCATTCCTGGTGGGGTGGTGGTCTTTGCTAACAGGAATAAACAAATTTAAGTAGGTGCAGATCCAAAAACATAGGTGTTTCTAATGATAAATTGACAAAAAATAATAGAAATAGCTAAGTTTATCATAGAAGTGTCTTTCAAATGAAGTCATCCTTTAGTCTCCAGCTAAGGTTAATAAATAAATGCCACTATTTGAGAACTTACAGGAATGGTTTTACAGTAATTAACAAAAAAAAATTGCTTCAACTGACTGTTATAGCGACCTCACATGAATGTAAATGACTAAATATGGTACAGTGTGCTGATGTGAAGTGAACAGCACTGCAGCCTAGAGCAACAGCATATCACGTTCTCCCTCTGAGGGGACCACCATATGGAAACACTGTGTGTGCAGACATTTTCAGGGTACGGAGAAATTGCTAACACTGCTCTCTTCACGCCTGTTAGCTTTGAAAAGTTAATAAGTCAGACCATTTTACAGTCTGCTGACTACCGAGGCAGCGAGATGTAAAATTTAGCATGGTTAGGACAAAATCCACAAAACACAGAATGGATGTTACGTAGCGCCTTTACTTTATTTCATAATTTGCATGTGATTCAGTGGGATGAGTGTTTCTTGCTGACATGAAAGTTCACCATTTAGTATCTACACTGACCAAGACAGCCATTTGCAGATCAACAAAGTCTGTGGCTGTTTGTACTGTGTTGTCTAACAAGAAACATCTAATAGGTTTTACTTGACTAGTCAGATATTCTGTATAATTCCAAATATCTCCAGATACATTTAGCAACAAATCGACAGTTGAGTTTTGACTTGTAATATCTTGGCTTCAGATTTCCATGCATTTTAATAATTTACATATTTAAATATGCTCAATTAAAGATATCTATAATTACATTTTCACTACTGCGATCTACACTGAAGAATCTTGAAATCTTAAATTTGATTCTCAACTAGTCATGATTTAAATCTGCAGTGTGGGGCTTGTGTCTCCCCCTTCTGACAGTGAGAGTAATTACACAACACGACCATGAGCTGCTGCTGTCGCTATGTTTGCGCCCCCTTCAGCTCTGGCCAACCAGTCATTGGCCGGTTGCCATTAAACACATCACTACCGGTTCTCGCCCCAGACACCATATTTAAAAACTCTGGTTTACTCTGAGTCCAGAGAGATTTACCTGTCAGTGAGAGGATTTTGACTAGCCATTAATCCATTGCAGATATAGATTTCCATCTTTTGTGTATCTAATGTCTATCATACGAAAGCACAGAGCATGAAGACATTCTGAAATTGCAGAAAAAGAACATGCACTTAAGGACCACTCCACATCACTCCACATGCAACAACTCCGTGGGTGGAAATACTTAACGGTCAGTCTTTTGCATAAAAAAAAAAATTAAAAGTCTGACGGGACAGACAGGCCGCCTATCTATACAGTATTAAAAAGCGCAGTTCACTGAACATGGTCATGTTGAACGTATCTACTTGTGAACATACTGTTGTGTTAAACTCAATATAAACTACTAAAATAACAGAAAGGAGTAAACATGAAGAAAGCTAGGGCAAGGAAACCATGCCAAGCTGAACTTAAGTTTCACTTTCACTTTCTACCTGAACTATTACATTGGCCCTCTGATTAAGAGAGAGGATACATGGGTATAGTGGACTACACAGTGAGCTCGCCATTTTGTAGTGCTATTATTATACCCTATGTAGTCCACTCAGTGTATCCCAGAATGCATTTTGAAAAGTAGTGTACAACCGATGGCAATTTACCAAGCACTACATACCATCATGCATTACGCTGATATAAAAAACAGTCCACCAACTGATTGTCCAACAGCAATGACGCAATTAACGGTGCCGAAATAATGATTGGAGTATTGGAGTAGTGTCCGAAAGGGTTGAATAATGCTCACTATATAGTCGTGTACATACAACTCCCTACGTAGGGAGTAGGGATTAGTGAATGAGTGGGGATTTCAGACACAGCCTATGAGAAAATGTCCATACTTCTCTCTTGATGTATTACATCAGCAAACACTTTAGTAAAGAATTTATGGTTGCAATTGCTAGTTACAAGTCTTCTTCATGCCAACATGATGTTTATTTAGTAAAGTATGGTCCCATTTAGAGGAAAATAGATGATAAAGCAGGGTTTGCTTCAGGCTGTGGCTACCTTATGATTCACAAGTCGCTAACACGACAACCTGTCAATCAGGATAGAGGCGAATCATGTCCCATGCACCGTATACCTTTAACTAGCTGTGAACTTGTTTTTGGGGTCCTGTCTGAGTTTATATCTATGAGCTTTGACCCTTTTACAGTGGTTTTTGGTTCTAATGTAACATTTTGGTCGCCTAAAAAACGTGTTCAGCATTCAGTTGTCCTAACAGAGTACGTTTTCTTACTCTGTGATTTATAGATGCACCTTGCTAACCAAGCTGGCTAGCTCCTCTCTCTCACTTTGTTTAAAAAATGCTTAAGAGTTCAAACACACACACACACAGTGTTCCTGCCTCCTCTAATCATCCAAGTGAATCAGCAAATGTCGTGGCTGCAGTTGTTTTCACCCTGGGCAATACTCCCATATCACATTTCGCTCCCATTTTCCGATTGGCACATAAATCAGACTTGCTTTAATCAGCGTTATCATTACCGTCCAAAACAGATACATCATTACTGCAGGTATCCTTGGGATATTCTCATCTTTTGCCCAGTCCAAAGCAACAACAACAACAACAACAGAGGGTGTTATCAGGATTAAGAAACCTCAGTCTCCCTCCTCGTTGTCTCTGGGGCCAGACCAAACGGTTAGTTTAAACTGTTTGTTTACTCGGCCGGGATTTGAATTTGGCATCCAAGGCGCTCCTGAAAGATTTTTGTTTTACAGTAACATTTAATTAACTACGGTAGAATAAGTACGTCCTTGTGTGAATTATTTTTGTTTTTATAAAATAATGTTTATCTTGAATTCAGAATGAATACAGACATGCTTTGACCATCAATAAGACTAAACACAAGGCGTAGTGGGCAAAGTGTAAAAAAATGCACAGGTTGTGTGTGTAAATGTGTAAATAGCTTATTTGAAGCATGACACTGTGCCTTTATCTGCATAGTTTCCTCTGTGAGCTGCCTTTCAGTTGCTCATGCTGTTGACTTAAAGGGAAAGTCTGGATTTGTATAACCTGTGTCTTTAGCATGAAAAGTAATTGATAACCTTGAAAATAGTAGTAGTAGTAAAAATATCATTCTTCACGCTGCGGCTCTTGCTCTTTGGCATCAGATGTGTCTGCAGTTGAAGGACCTGAAAAAGTTACTAAGCTGACCTGATATCAAGATTGTCTTTTCAAAGCTGGGTCTTGCTTTCATTGGTCTGTCCATCATTCCTATCTGTAATAAAAACATTTCCCTAGTGAAGTGCTGACATCTGAGAACATGAGGGTATTGCTAAAAAGAAGTCTGGTCCAAAAACACGAGCAGTCAGAAAAGTTGGAAATAAAGCTCCAGGTTAGCCAAACTAACCTGGAGGAGAAATTGTAGGTGAACAGTAAAATAATGACCCAGACCCTTTCTGTTGTAAATCTGTCACAGTTTGCAGGCCCGCTTTCTGCTTCATCTGTAAACGAATGTATCAAGGTGCGCATGCATACAGTTATTATTACCAAATATTATTATTCAGGTGTGCTCACTTTCAGTTTGACCTCCAAATAAAGAAGTTTATGTAAATTGGATAAACAGGGTTTTTTTTTTTTTGCAAACTTTCTGTTGGACTTGGATGTGGTGATCTCACTATGTTCAAAGATCTACATTTAACTATTAATCTGAACTATTTATTTGGTGAGTAAAGTGTAATTATAACTACATACCTATATTAGAATTGATTGACAATCCTATGGAGTAAAGCAGACTTTTCTTTAACCCTTTGAACCCATGGCTGTTATGCTTTGAATGTTTTTTTCACTCCTTTTTTTTTTACAGTGTTTGGGGATAGTCACTATCTTAACTATCTCTTAACTAGACTAAAGACTGCCATAATTTGGCATAGCAGTGGTAGTAAAAATGTCCTCGGACAGTACAAAAAAATACATACTTTGAAATGGTTGCAGTTTTTTGCTTGTATGTCGACAAGCTTTTATTATGTCACACAGTTTTATGAATGGAGAGAGGAGAGTCAGACTGTAGGCAGTATGAGTTAGTACTGTCAAAATGTTGTCAAAAATCCATCTCCGACTGTACTATAGTCCTTTTTTCTATCTGCACCGTGAAACAAGATTAGCTGTTTGCAGTCAAAGACTGCAGTCCGTGTTTGCAAAGCAATCCCTGATGTACAAGCAGTAATCACTGCATTAACTGTTAATGCTGAAAGACCCATCCAAAAATGTGACTGAGACAAAATATGAAGTTACAAGGAGCCTCTTTTTTGTGATGTCTGGGCGGATGTTTATGAATGATCAATGGACATTTGAGATACTGCTATTACTGGAAAGACTTAGCCGATTGATTGCCGATCCCAGGCACGCATGCACAAGCAAGGCATCTTGAAATGCACTGAAACAAAGTGACACCTGACTGATAGTTTTCACCCCCGAAAACTAAACCTCTTGTTGAGGTGGAGGTTTGTCGTACAGGGAGGCAGAAATGTATTCCCTCCATCTTAATGCAAGCAGCGTGTCCGAGCGGAGACAGAGGACAAGTGGGAGAACAGCGGGATAAACACTTGCTGAGCTGGAGGAGGCATCCAGACAGAACAAAGGACAGACCCACCCACTCTCCTGTCTCCCATCTGCCTTTTTCCCTGTCTCTCTCATATGTACTCGTACGTACACGTATGAGCCGTCTCATACATGAGCTGTCTAACATGCTGCTTTTATGTAGGCATGAAAATAAGGATCTTAAAGTAAGATTTAAGTTTCAGGGGGTAGAAAATGAGTCAATATCAACAGCGCTCATAGAAATACTTTCTGTCAGATAGATTCTCAAAATCCACTTCTAAAATCCTCATGTTTGTACATTATTATTTTTGTGATTAGAAAGTGGGACGCTTCAAGTCACGTCTATTGATGCCTATAGCACACAACATGCACCATACAGACAAAAGTATGCCAATGTCAAGACAGTATGCCCATATGTCCCCTGCTCTTTTATTGACTGCCTGGCAATTAAGCTCTATTCTGAGGCATGTTTAAAGTGACTGCTAAGACCTTCAGTCCAACAGTTGCTACTTTGGTTACTGACAAAGCAAAAAGCTAAAATAGTGGTAGCAGCATGGATGCAGGGAAGGCAGTGTTGGTCTGTGAGTTTATCAATGTGCCACCACTTTGGTCTTTGGCCATCGGATAGACTGTAGATTTTGTACAGATACTTATGTTCCTCTTACAATAAATTATTATTACTTTGGTCTACATCTAGCTGCATCATCAGGTCAAAATGTTCATGTTCCCGGTAGTTGTTTGTTGTTCCTGCTAAACATTTTATGAGCTAACTGACATTGGCATATAGGTCAAAGACAGAAATATACAAGTACTCAGCCTCTAGCATGCGTAGAGACTCTTAGTCATGTTAACACGAATACATTTTTTTCATTCACTAATTAATTCCAGTCCTTTGCTGTTGTTTTTTTTAATTGTTCATTGCTATAATTATTAATACAAATGATAGACATAAATAAGACCTAAGTTAAAATGAGCCATTGTGATCTTTTAAAACGGTTCCTCAGATGTGTGTATTGATTAAGTGCTGTTTTTATGCTTGCTCTGCTGTCCTACGGTACATTTGATCTTAAATTTGAGAGTTGTTGACTTTTTGTTAGTCCTGCACCTTCCATCCAGAATCTATGCAAGTGCCCCACTGCAGGCTGAGCATCGGAGACCTGACTGATCCAAGTGGCAGCTGTCTCCTCCAGTACGCACATGAGCTGAAGATAATTGTTGTTAATTGGCAGAGGGAGCCATTATTTTTCAGCATTTAGCCCTTCAGCATAGCACCATGAGTCAGTGTGTGACAGGGAGAGGGGATGTCGGTATTATTGAGACACCTGGAGAAAACAAACAGGGATTTGGACATACGTGCTGCCACGGCTTGACGGCACCAGAAATCTGTTGCCTCCAGAACTAATGTATGAATCTGCACTGGCGAGACGCAGTAACGTCTAGTAGCTGCTGGAGGAACAGACTGCGCTTATTTAGTGTCTGTGCTCTCTGCTTGGTCGTTTTCTGCAATTTAAATCAGCAGTTTGTTGCTGCTAAGTTTGTGTTTGCCAAGTGTTGAAAATGATTCTCACTTGAATGTTTCACAGTTTAACAGTCCAACCTCTGTTTTTTCAATTCCTCTGATTGCAGTATGATATTTTTGCACCTATATATTATTTTAAGGGTAGCAATCACGGGTAATAAACCAGTTATATTGCTCTACTGCTGCCCATGTTAAATAAGTGCAAGAGATCAACCTGCGGAAGGCTGCTATGTTGTTTTAAGTTGTTTTAGTGTTCCATGGTGGGGTAGGGGAAATAGAACAGTAATGGTCGATAACATGCCAGCAGTGTGTGTTTTCCCATTTACACTGGGACACACTGCCAGGTTGGGTGTGTGGATCTTTAAAGAGGTCCTGGTGGTGAACTGAAATTTGACAGATACACTTTTATTACACTGTAATGAGGTCCATGATACAGTGTATATACACGGATTTAAGCATAAGAGATCGCTGATAGAAGGGCAATTAACGCAGCTCATTTCCACAGAACATAACACTGTGGAACTAGAGGCCTAGATTTGTTGGCAGCGACATCAAACACTGTGAGCTGAATCCACCTCAGCTGTCTGACACCGCTGGTGACGGGAGGGACGGATGCAGCACACACAGCTGATTAAGTCCGGCAGCCAGCCAGCAACTCATGTGTATTAACAGGGCTTCTGAGCTAACACACGTCATTGTGTTAACGTATCCACACTTTCTATTTTTTCAGTCAAGCAGAAAATACACAGGGTAGCTGAGCAGCCAAGTTAGCAAAATATCATTATGCTAACATGCTCATGTTAACATGTTGATGATTAGTAGGTATTAATAATGTTTACTATGTTTATTAGTGTTAGCATGCTAACACTTGCTAATTAGCACTGGACAGATTGGGGGGAATGGGAAGCAGTTGAGTGAATGGACAGGGAAGGTCAGATGACTGGAGGGAAGGGGGTTATTGCAGAGCAAATGAGAGAAGGTGGAAAAGTCTGAAGGCAAACTATGTGGGTTTCTGAAGGGAGGGACAGAAATAAGGAATTAACCAACAGGATGGCAAGAGGACAAAACCAAAGTCCGTTTGCTATTCTGAAGACCATGAGAACTTCTGCCACTTCCCCTATGTGGAGAATATTTCAGCAAAGGCCAAAGTAGTGAATTGACTGAGCGAGCCACCAACCTTGCCATTCAAAGAGTTAAGCTGCTAGCTAGTATTGCTAAAATATTATGGTTTTAAGAACGGCTTCAAGGGAATCTTTTTGGGAGAGGGTTTTGTCCCCAGTTGGGGTCTTCGTCATTGGACAAGGCCAGCAGGGAATACTTCTGGAGCACTGAGAGATTGAATTTTGAGATAAAGTCAACACTGGAGATGTCTTCCGAGCTGCCAAAACAATATCAGAAGAAGTCATGTCTTAGAATCAATACTGCTTTGTGTTTACTCTGGTGAGTAAACATCGTGTATCTGTTTAAACCCATGTTCTTGACCAGTTAATCACCTTGACAATCCATTACCTTTTTAGAGCTAAGAAAGTTTAGAACCATACCGCTCTACAAATTATTGACCTTCCAAAAAGTTTCATGCTGTCAGCAAAGGTTTCCCAGGGTCAATATGTTGAAATCACCAACCTACAGCTTACAGCCTACTAAAGTTGTACTGCTTGAATCTTACCCCATCACATCCACAGGCAAAACATCTTGACTTTAACATTCACGTCTCCACAGTGGCAGAACAGACTTTTACTATTTACCCTTCGGTCTCTTGCTGTTTGAACTGAGAAGAAGGCATCTTAGCAATGTCTTACAATGTTAGTTTATATAAATAGACACACATGCTCAAGAGGACCCTGGGAACACAGGGATGAGCACCATATTTAGGGTCGCTTAAAATTTTAAAATACCAATACCAAGACAGTACCCTTAAAGTGATACCAATAGAGTACTTCATTCAATGCCTCGCATAAAATGCCATAGCAGCTGATTGGTAGCCTATTGTTATCTGTTGTATTTTTTTTTGTTCAAATAACTATTACATAAAAGTATTGGGAAATTGTGTCAGATCCTCCTTCTCCTGATTAATTCATCCCCACGGGTAGTAGGCTATTCTACTGGGAAAGACTACAGCTTGCAAATTTTTTTATCTTTGAATTAGAGCGGAGGGAAATAGTTCAGTGACCAAATATGTTGTTGGAAACGAATTTAATTTAAAGTATTTTTGATACGTGTGTTGAAAGAAAACAACGGAAAATTAGTTTGTTAAGTTTTGATCAATAAACTGAATTGAAAGATCTCTGCCAGCGCTTTTTCCTTTAGGGGTGAGTCGCAAACCTCCTAGTATAAAGCGAGTAAGGAGCCTGTTTCAACAAGTCACTAAACTACACTAAAGACTCACAAACAGATGAAAAGAGAAGGCTGCACATCCAGCCGATCAAACCACCCACATCTGAAGCATCAGTGAAATCAGCTGATTGCTGCTGCGCCATAAAAAGCGCTTAACGCAGCGATTGATCAGTGACAAGTGATGTGAATAGCAAATAAAAATGTACAGAGAAGTGTTAAATGATACCAAAAGATGGTGAAAGAACGGAAATCCAAGTTTGTGGTGATAAACTTGCAAGTGATGAACATGCCTGAGACTGCAGCTGAAGGTGAGCGGCTGTTAAAATCACACATGGACATGGAGAGTGTGCAGGCCTTTTTTATACAGTCTATGGTGCAGGCACATAAGGGGAAAAATGCGTTGTCTTTTCTATCTTTCGGTGTGTTGCTTGCGTGTTTGGCTGCAAGTAAAATCATACAAATAGTCATTTGTTGCTGTGATCTGGTTACAAAAAGTATCGAATGAAGTAACTTTGACTGGAGACATTTCGATACTAATCGGTTCTGGGCTGCTTCGGTCAATACCATAAAGGTATCGAATAGCGATACCCATCCCTAACTATATTAGCTGTTTCTCCCTAGCACACAATGAGTTATGCTGTTATTCACTGTTATTCATCGCTCCACACAGAGCAGATGTTTCATCAATATTTTAGTTTCCATTGGGGTTTGTCGCGTTTTGTTTTTAATCGATAACTTTCCACATCAGATGTAGTGTAAAAAAAAAAATTTCTGCAGTATTTCAACTCTCTTTTTATTATTAATTTCCAGCATTTCCACTTTTTTTAATGCACAAATTGTAAATGTACATAAAAACAGTCTAGGCTTAGGAGTTCCCCAGTCATCCCTATGAGTAGTTACTACGTCCCCAAGTTTCT
Organism: Lepomis gibbosus; assembly: GCA_029875015.1. Taxonomy (NCBI): domain Eukaryota; kingdom Metazoa; phylum Chordata; class Actinopteri; order Centrarchiformes; family Centrarchidae; genus Lepomis; species Lepomis gibbosus. The sequence continues at coordinate 10,155 of JAPMOB010198925.1, forward strand.
AGTAACAGCTCCTTTGCATGGAGACATGAACTTTCTGGTGTGACCAGGGTTTAAAGCTTTAACTTTTTGTTATTGTGGCATTCAGTCAGAAATCAATCACCTCCTGACCCCACCCCTCTATCGTCTTTTCTACATGTTAACCTGTATGAGAAAGTGTTTGAACGGAGTTTGATTAACCAGAATTACCAACATTTTAGAAGACAGGGGTCCTCAAAATTGTCCCATATTGGACCCTCAGCCCACCTAAAGACACATATCTTAAAAAACAGACTGTAAACAAAAAATAAACAGTAGCATTCTCTGATTAGTGGAAAGCTTACAAAGAAGCTTATCCACAATTTACAATCAGATTTAAAATGTTAACCTCAAGAACCCCTGCCCCCTGACGCTGTGCACCGTTATGATAAGATTTAAAGCTCGTTTTGTTTTCTCCTTTACCTTTCTGCTTACATCAGACGATCATCACTGGCCCTACTTTCAACATCAAATCATACAAAGGAGTAGTATATGAAGGCCAGCTTTGGATGCTTATCCACAATTTCAATACTCCTAGTCCAGAATCTCCAAATAAAGTAATTTTTATATGTTATAGGGTAGATACCTCTTTACTTCTCCTGATGTTTTAATCCTGGGCTTGCTAGTTGAGGAACAGCAGACTTCTGAGAATATGGTGTTCGGGTCCGTCTAACACATGAATCCATGGTTATGTGAAGGTGTTCCTTTTTCTGTTGAAGCCACTGGTCAAAGGCTGACGATGCTTTGCCCGGCTCATTTGGACTTCGTATGTTCTGCCTGTCGCTGCGTGTGGCTCTACTGATGAGCCCGTCGCCCCAAATCAACCACCAGCTGATCAGGATGTCTGGGCAAAGTAAATGACATGGAATTTCCCTTTGACCCCTTCATGAAGTTCTACCTGACGCTGCTTCAGATCAGCAGACACAACCATAACTTTTTTCAAAAGGTCATCGATCATGATTGGTTCTTCTGTTTGAGTTGTTGCATAGAACTGCCGTTTAATGACATTCAATATGGAAATGGATATGAAGTTATGAAGATTCCCAGTGCCTGGTAACGTTCTTGCCTGACTAAAACACATCTTCAGAAATGAATTTTCAGCAAGCTGTAGGGATATTGTATTCCTCCTCAGCAGCGGGGACAATTGATGTGGAGTGCGTATTACTGAAGCTGGGTTTCAGTTTCAAAATATTTTGACAGGTTTGTTGAATACAAAAATGGATGGTGTTTTTTCTCGGACTGGATCAGTTCAGTGTGTTTTCAAGAAAAAAAAAGGATGATACAGTACATTCTAAATTGTGTGCCAGCTATGGGAAGCACTCAGCCATGGCTGCTTGTTTTAAACAGAAGAATTCAAGCCAAAATCCACATTCCTGTAATGTGACAAGAGTTGCCATCATTTCTTTCAGTTGAGGCCAACAAAAACACTAAATTAATGTTGAGTTTTCTTTCTCTGCTGGTTCAAAAGAAAGGCTGTGGATGGAAATCTGAGTCTGTGGAGGCACTACACACTGACAGTGGGGTTTTTTTTCTGCTTCCCAGCTCATAAGCTTCTGTCTCTACTTAGTACTACTGAGCTTGGCCATGTCTTTATCATTATAAGTGGAGGTTTGAAATGAACAATATTAATGGCATTCTACACCCACTGTTCACACACACACACACACAGCTTTTTATTACACCAATGACTTATTTGACAATAGAGAGCTGCACATAAATTATCTACAGAGTGTTTATGGAGGAACAGTGTATGCTCCAGACAATTTATGCCTCTTTGAATCTTTCTCTTTCGCCTTGTGTTTGCCACAAATGCAAACTGCATTCAGAGAGGCCATAGTTCCCCCTCAGGAGAAAGAGCACTTTATGGGACTTGTATTGACTACGCAAAGTACAGAGAAGAAATATCCACCCTTATTAATATTTCACTGTGCTCTCATTACCTCAAGATTACCCTGTGTTCTGTCGATACGTTTTTATAAGGTAATTAATCCCTTTCTTTTACAGCCAGCCGCCACAATCTGAAGCGTGAATGCTCCCCTTGAACGTCCTGTGAAGCGTCTTGACAAAAGCAAACTTAAACACTAAAGTGGGTCAGCTGCTTTGCACAGTTCATGGTCTACAAAAGACAGCATCCCTATGGAGGAATGCATTCATCTCAGAATCATCTAGAAAGAGCTCCCCGTTGGTTCACTGACAGCATCAAGACCGCTGCAGGAACCCAGTTAACAACATCTCCCGCTGATCTTCATTGTAGTTTAATGCCATGTGGGGTTGTGGGGAATGCTCTAGCTGCTATGCGTTAAGCTCAGGCTGTAATGAAATCATTTATAGGAGTGTTAAATTCGAATGCACAGAACAAAAAACACCAGCCTTTATTTACCTGCTCAACTTAACGACTGCATTATCTGCCAGTTACTGTGATGATGATAAATCCCACCAGGGGTTTAGCCTTAATGTTTCAAAGCCATGCATCAACACTTGGATGAAAAGTGTCGGCTTTTTTTTCCTCCCTGTGTTTCTGTGCTGAGAATGCAGTGTTTCAACAATCTGGCCTCTGAAATAGCTCAGCAGTGGGTGAGAGCCACATAGAATGAATGGATTTGTTAGCAGCAGTAAGACTACAATCATCATCATCATCATCATCATCATCATCATCATCATCAACACCATGACTGCCATACCAATCTGTGCCCACCATGGTGTAATCACTTCTGTTTTCAAAGGTTTTGTCTTTCTCTGCACGTCCTCCTATGGGGCTCTGTGCTCCTGGGTAGTAAAAAAAAGCTTCCTGGGTAGAGGAGTTAGAGTGGAGAGTTGCTGGTTCAAATCCCACCTGGGAAAATAAGAAGTGACAAACCAATGATTCCGTCAGCAATTATGTTCTTGGTCAGATGAGCAAGTTATCCAGTTAGGTCATCTGTGGCAGTTCTTAAACCGTCTTAAAATCAGATTTAGATATAGAAGTTAAATATATTTTATATTTTTCAAGATGCTTTGCAAATTATGAGATCTCAGGAGGTTTTTTTTCAGAGGACGCCATGTTTTTTACTTGTTGCTGAGAGTAGATGTAAAACTAGGCTATTGTATGATTCATTATAACTGATCACATTATATCAATGTTGACAGGTCTTTTTGTTTCTCTATTTGGACAACTGAAGATTTAAATAGAGAATGACGATAAACATTTTTGTTAAGCAAGACTAAAGGTGCATTCAAACCTTCCGCCACATGCCTATTTATTGTATCAAAGAGACACTGATGGAGCAGAACTAGTGATCTTGTTTTGATTGCTTTTCCTTGTCAAAACCTAGCACCTATATTACCCACAATGCAACTCCATCTCTGACAGTTTGGTCAGACATTCAGGTGTGTTATGCTAGTAGTGGCAAATGTAGCAGGAAGCTTGTGGCAGAGATGACCTCACTTCTTTCTGAGTCTAAACCAACAGATTTAAAATGTAATGTATGTCCCCTGACGCTGTGCACAGTGATGATAAGATTTAAAGCATGTTCTTTTTCTTTTCTCTCCTACCTTTCTGCTTACATCAGAAGTTCATCACTGGCGAAGCTGTTAATGGGTGGCCCCACTTTCAACGTCAAATCATACACAAGTCATGGCCGCTCAAATAACAAGTAACCACTCTTTGGGTCTGTGTTTGAAGGGTCACTACAAAGGTTGCACCTTAGTGTGGGAGGACCGAGCCAGAGTCCTAATGGGCCCTCACTATCAAACTATACTCTTCAACGTAACTTATCTTAGTCTATGTGAATTGCAGTCTTTTCAATGAAACACGGATTCTGCTAAAGTTCAAATCAACTCAAGTTTAGTGATAATTTCGAGGAATAATACAAATATATGGGTACCCGAACTGGTCCTGGGAGCAGAACTCTCAAACTGCAATGTTAGATATATTCTCTCTCGCTCCTCCTCTTGTGGGTCTTATGACAAGACCCACCATCTCCACCTTCACACTTGCACATGATCAATATGAAAAACAATAGTGTAATTGGCCATCAATAATTAAATGCAGCATTGATCAATAGATATCATTTTGGTATGAGCAAAGTATTGTATATGCATAAGGCGGTCACAAAGAGGGTTAGCATCAACACACAAGTTCGCGTGCTTAGTCAAACGACAATCTGCACAGCCGTCAGAGCTGCAGTCTACTTGCAAAGGCCCATTGTGTTCATGAATCTGGTCTTTTACTTTATCAGGCCTGTGCGTGGGTGTTAACAACAATACCAGGCCTGAGTGCAAGTTTTAGCAACATTATTTTAAAATCTATAAAGGGCCCATTGTCCCTTGGTCGGATGTGTAATTAAATTATGGCCGTCGCCTCTGTTACAGTCTGCTAGCAACACTTGTTTGACAGGCAGGGGATGTATGCTGATACAAAAATGTGAAGGCCACAGACTGAGAGCAAAAAGGCTGCACTCTGAAGTTCTGTGCATCTTTGAGAGTAGCTAATATTCAAACAATGAATAATAAATATCCTAAACTGATTAAACATCATATGGAGTAATATTCATCAAGTCAGTCCATATGGTCATCACAGTCATGATGCGTTGAAAAAAAACATTATGATTATCTCCAGCTGTCCTCGAGTGCAAGTGAGGATATTGTGTATGTTGTGTTCTCACCTGCCAGGCTTTTATGTGGGAGGATGTGGGACGAGTCTAACACCCACAGATAAGAGCGAAGCAATCTCGAAACACTCTCTGAGATAGTGAGATCACGACTGGGCAGTTCTTTTTTGAAGCGCTCCTGTTAAAGTGCATAAGGCAACGGCAGCTCCGTGAGTGAACAAGGAACAATGGGGCTGACCTATAACACAGCAACAGTGTGTGTGTGAGGATCCAAGCATGACAGGACGTGTTTGGCGTTTCTATATTCAGAGTGGAGTGGAAGTGATAGTTGAGTAGCAGTAGTAGTAGTAGTGATTATTTCAAGTTGGGAGAGGCTGAAAGAGGGATATGCAGGTCATCCTGTGATTACATCACAGCAGCTTACAATAAGTAGTGCAGGAAGGTGTACTCAGGTAAATCTCAAGCAAACAAAAGGCTCGGCTATCCTCATAAGGTGTGTCATACATGTAAGATTTTATATAACATTTTGTAGTTCTTAGTAAAAGTCAGTTAATTTTATTAATCTGTCACGGAATAGGTGGATTTATAGTCCATTAATGAGCTTACGTAAGCAACAAACAAGTAGTAGGCAGATGCAGGCCCACGAAAGGGTATTCCAAAAATCCAGCAAACAACAAAGACAGCGGCTAACAGCCAGGCGACACGATTACAAACAGGCACTTAAAAGAATGAACTGGAAATAGCCATTTGTCAAGCAAATTTAAAGCGGAATTTTGAAATGTTACAAAACAGAAAATGCAAATTAGTTATCTTTAATTAGTTTATGGTTTACCATTTACAATGTGTGCTTCCATGGGAGCTGCCATTGTTGTGTGACGTCTTTCGGCTGCTACTCGGGTACTTCTTTAAGTGGCGTTCCAGGATAGTTTTTCTAGTTGAAATTTGGAAAGTTCCGAGTTACCTGGAACACAGCATAAGTCCATATAGGACAGTGTTCCTCCTTTATGTAGTCTTATCCCAGACCTGCAGTTAATGTTCACTTTTGTGTTAATCAGAACCACAGTTGTTCCCTAACCCTAACCTTTCCATAGTTTCATTGCCCAGATATCGTCAAAAGCGAGAACAGATTTGGGGTTTTGTCTGCTAATGTTCTTGTCTGCTGATAGGATTATAGGAATAGTCAATGATTTGCTCAAAAAAGTAAACAAATGAAAAACTTTCAAAAATGTCATTTATTTTTCCATGCTTTTATTTTTCATGCAGTTCTCCTGAGTATTAAAACACATCTCATCGTGCCTTCATGCAATATCTTTGGCGTAATTGCGTCTTTAGACTTGTTATTGTTGTGCACACATGATTGGAGTTGGTTAAAGAAAACATTTCTTCATGGTGGAAGGAATGGAGCGAGGATTTATTAGATTTGTGTCAGCAGCTGGAGGCAAATATTAGTTTGTCTGGAGGCTGGTGGAACAGCGGTGAATTGGTTTGTTACATTAAAAAAAGAGAGGTTTACTTTGGTTGAAACGTGTTGTATTAGGCTCTTTTTCATCCTTTCATTAAAAGCCTTTATTGTATGACTGTGTGTTCACAGTGGGACGGCTCTGGATAGTGGAGGAGAGTACTGAGAGAGTGATTCTGGCAAGCAAATGGGTTAACTATAGCTTACCGCTTCGTGTTGGGATGATAATTCCACAAACACCGCTCTCCATACTCTCTCGGGCTTTTCGTGTGATTGGCCTCAGAGTCCGGGAGCTGAGATGTATGAGCTGAGCTGCATGCATAATATATGTGTGTTGTGACTCGCTTATACCTCAAAGAGCAGAGAGTCCCCTCCTGACAGCGGGGCACATCATAAACAATGAGAAGCAGGTGACGGCAAAGAATATCAAAGATGCTGTGCAGTGTAGAGCTAAAGTTTGTGTTTAGTGGGCTTAAACACTGATCGGTGCGTACTGTTGATAGGTATTCATGCCATGTCGTGGAGACAAAGCTTGTTGTGTCCTTGAATTTCCTGAAGCCTTACTGAACTTGTAATTTACATTTTACAGTTTTGACGTTTAGCTGATTTTCTTATCCAGAGTTACTCATAATGAATGAGCAATAGAGTGGGAGTGGAGTGTGTTGTTCAAGGACGACTTTCATAGGACGGCTAGGGTGTTTCGGCTGCTTCAGGGATCAAACCTAACTTTTTAGTTAGAGACTACTGTTTTTAAACAATACGGCATTCTAATATAGGCCCACTGTATAAAGCTATCTGATGCTAACAGTCACGTTTTCAAATAAAATGGTAATGCATGCGACACCCCAACAGTAACACCACCCGTTGGCTTGACATGACTCTTGACCTCCATCACTGAAAATGAGGTTAAGCAAGCAAGACTTTACAGTATCGTCCAGCCATCCATTATCTTTACCTGTTTGTCTCTCGCCCCCTGTCATGCATGGATAGAGTACACCCGGGACAGGTTGCCAGTCCTTTACAGGGCACATAGAAACAAACAAGTGATTTAGAGTCTCCAGTTAACCTATTAACCTGAATGTCTTTGTTAACAGTATCACTATAGCACATTTCATTGTTGGGGAAATGCAATGTGCTTCACAGAAAACACAGCAATGGAAATTATTCAAATGCACAGGACACTTATACGTTCTGCTTTTGAACACTGGAGCTCATCTAACGCAATCTGGCAAGGTGTTCCAGGAGCTAAGGCCATAAAAAAACTTTGGAGTTAACCCTTGGAACAAGCGTAATTCAGAAGAGGGAACCGCAGTAGTCCAACCAACAAAAGATACATGTACAGGTTTCTTCTGCTTCAGCCTAAAACAAGAAAAGGGGCAGTTTTTGGTGTGTTTTATTATCTCTCAAACGTTTTTGAAATCACGATCCAAAACAAATGTGACAACAAAATATCCAATGTGTGTGGTACTTTCCAGGGAGGGTTTTAGCACCAGTAACATTAGTTTTGCTTTTTTCTCTGTTGAGCTGCTGGCTGTGGGACATCTCCGCAGTTGTTCAAAAACTTTAAAGATCACGTGATCCATCTTACTTTTGTGCCAGTTATTCAAAACAACATTGGAATGGATCAATCTGATCCAGATTAGCAAAACAAGATTTCTAGTGCTCTAAATGGGACTACATATCACAACATAGGCTGTTTATGATATAAAGAACAGCAGGAAGAACAGCCACCTAGTTATTTGAACAGACAGAAAACACACAATACACACAAACATCTTCCTTTTTTAATTCTTTACACAGTCAGACCCCTCAACGGAGCCACAGCAAATCCAACAAAAACAAACATTATTCACAAATACACTGGATATTTTGAGCATGTGTGGTAAATCATAAAAAGGCTAAATGTAAAATAGTTAATGAAAATAAAGAATGTTCAGTGAGACAAGTTTTTAGCTTTTAGGAGGGAATCTCAGAATGAGGGACTGACTGGACCAGCAACAAGAGATGGTCTAGACTGGTTCAGTTCTGATGATTGTTTCTTTGTAATTAAGGTACAGTAATAAGTGACAGTTGAATACATTCTTTTATGGGGACAAAATCCATTTTTTAAACACATGTTGTGCTTCTTAACTATGGGGCCTAGAAGCAACATGTACACACTGGGTAATGGACCCAGTAATAACCAGTAATAAAAGTAGGGTTCTTGTTAAGAAGAGATTGAGAATTACAAAACAGAAATGTTAAACATGAATTTTAAAACCAGAAGTCATATTTGGAATGACTGGATTTGCAACATGTTCTCACTAAACTACTTAGTTTAGGAAAATATTGTAAGTTAGGTAACTTACCTAAAATAAATCATTTACTTTTCACACAGGACTCCAGTGGTCTCCTGGGTTAAAGTCCAGGGTTTCTTTGGTATTACATCCAAATACAGACTTTCTCGCTCTTTATACAATACTACGTCACTTGACTGACCACTTGGGAGTGAAACCAACTTGGAATTGGATCCATTCTCACAGCTACGGAATATTCATACTTTCAATTTACCCTCCTTCATTCTATTACATCTGACTACATATGGCTACTTCATTCTGCAGTAGCAATGCATGTTGTACTGAGTTTGATTATCTGCCTCAAAGAAAAGTGTGGGCCAGTCAACTCAGTTTTATGGGGGGTTCGAACACTTTTTCTATTTGAATGACAGAGCAGAGGAAGTTGGGCCAAAAGAATGACCCATTAATGAAAAAAGGCCTTATTAGAGACTTCATTCTTGATTTGACCTGTTGATTGATTGACCTGCTGTTTTTGCGTTCTCTTTTTATCACAAATATTGTTTTTGTTCATTAATTAATTCCAGACATTATACTTTGCCAAGTATTTTTTTCAGTCTTAAGTTAATGTCAATTTAACCCAGCACTTCCTGCAAAAGTTTCACATTAAAAGCCTTCCAGTAGCTCAAATAACATCGTCCCTGCTTTCCTGGTAGACTTTCAATGTAAAACTTAAGAAGAATTAGATAAAACAGCAAAGTAGAAGTAACTGGAATTAATTTGTGAATGCAAAATATTCATATAGTCATTTATTTGTTCCATTTTTATTTCTTCCTCTGTTACATAGAGAAACAACAAATAAATCAACCTGCTATTTTTGCAATTTATTATTATTATTAATATTATTATTAATAATGATGATGATTCAATTTGGGAAATGTGTTATCTTAACTTTTAAATCTGTATATATCTTTGATGATACCTGCAGGGCTGTGGTTTCATTTCATGGGTTTTTGAAACCTGGTGTTAATATTTTATAGACTCTTTTTGAAATCTTAGTTGTTGCCTCAGTGAGGGAGCGTGTGTTTCCCTGCACTCAGCTGCCCTGGTATTTGAGTAGACTCCTCTCATTGGAGCCTGTTATCTCTCTCAGTATTGTCCCTGGAGAGACTAGACCATGAAGGTCAGTGGTCTGTGGCAATGTGATCTATAGTGCAGAGAGGGAGGTTAGAGGCTGCTGTTGCTGCATTACAGGAGCAGGAGAGGCTCTTTCATATTTGCAGATAGAAGCAGCGTGCTGCTTTCTAAAAATGCTTCTGTCCTTTGTTTTGTCAGTAATAACACATTTACACTTGTGATACCGTTATCAATATTACATAAAGGGTTGGAGCTGCAGACTCCTGCAGTGTTTGGGAAAGCCTTGAAAGTTTAGAATCAATACATTTTTGGTCAAAAGATGTTATGTTATCGGTAGATAATGTAACTTATTCTGTGTGTCTTTGTTGTGACTTCGATGTTGAAAGATTTTAAGACTAAATTAAGATTTCTGCTGGAGTGAAAAGTTACGTTGGAAGACCTTTTCATTTTCTACCTACTCTATAATGTGATCACTTGTTTCTAACTGCAACAATAAAGCATTTTAAACTTGCATTTCCGACTTGCACCTTCTCCACACAGCTAGGGCCATAGCTACGCTTCAGGATGCACTGACATTTGCACTGTGGGGGGAAAACATTTTTTGTAACATTTTTAAGTATGTAAACCCACGTAAAATTGTATCTTCTTTTCAAGTTACAAAGTGACAAACATACAAGAACAAAAACACAGAAAATAAAGTGACTACCTGAGCCTTGTGAAGGAAGTGAGCTAAAAACACAGTATGTAATAAAAATACATACAATATCTGAAATAAATAAAATAGATTTAAAATATATATAATAATTACACAGTACGTAACAGAATAGAACACACAAAATGAATACATTAGATGCAGACTTGTTGTGTACCAGATCACAGTCCAACTATTGCTTGGTGTGTTAGGCACACAGGATACATCCAGTAGGAAAAGACAATAGTGCCCACCTTGTCATAAAGCCAAACAACACACTGCATCAAATCAGTTTCACGTTGTATTATATCAAACAAATATCACTAAATGCGCAGGCGGGAACTCATATCTAACACCGCATGATGTCACAACGTGCCATGACATGGCTGCTCAAATAACAATTTTTTTGCAATTGCAAATTTTTGCAATTATTTTTACTTAATTTCATCACTTAAAATACATATGCTATTTAGCCTAAATGAACAAGAATATTTTTACTGGAAACTCATTCCATCAAGCTCTCTATGATGTTTGGAGGTCTGCAGCTAGTGAATCTGCACAAAGCTGGCGACTTCTGCGAAGTGTGCGTCTCAGTATGCGCTGACCCCACTTTGTGACTTTATGTGACCTACCACTTCGTGCCTGAGTTTCTGTTGTTCCCAATCATTTCCACTTTGTTATAATACCACTAACAGTTGACTGTGGAATATTTAATAGTGAGGAAATTTCAAGAACGGGACACAGGTGGCAACCTATCCACTGAGCTCCTGCGAGCGACCCATTCTTTCACAAATATTTGTAGAAGCAGGCTGCATGCCTAGGTTCTTCATTTTATACACCTGTGTCAATGGAAGTGATTAGAACACCTGGATTAAATCATTCAGAGGGTCAATCTAGTGTATGTAAAGATGAAGTAAAATGTAACTGAACATCTACAGTAAACAATAGGAAAAGTACTTTTGGGGGGGAACTTGGACTGATTACCTGAGGTTCGTCCGTATTGTAGTAGAGGCATCCACTGTTAAGTACTGATGGAAAAACATGATTTCTCTGACATTAAGTTAAGTAAAACAATCGGCATAAAATAAAGCTGTGGTGTAGTGAAATTGTCAAGTCCTGTGTTTATTATGATGATAGACACTGAGAAGATTGTTTTTACCATGGTAAAAAATACCTTTGGAACCATTGTCTCCTTCCATATTCTAACACTCTTCCAATCCCGGCTCCACCCTTTCTGCCCACATTTTAATTGCCTTAATTGGCTCTACAAACTGCTGATGATGCAATGATAAGATAAAACTACGGCTTATGACAACTTGGGTTTTATCTTTGGTTCTATCGGTTATGATAACACTGTATCAAAGTAATTATTGAGATCTCGAAATGTCATGATATAGCTAAAATAAGTCCAACATTAGCCATGGGATGAACAACTTGTGAACAAACTGTTAGATCAGCTACCACTTCAGAACACTGCTATATTTATGGATGCTATATCAATGTTTTTTCTACAGTCTTTGCAGTCTTTGTTCTAAACACAGTAACCGACAAGGATGTACAGCAAAATGAGAGTTTGTTGTAAGTTCGTGCTACATCATAAAGATACACTTAACAGATTATGAAATGGGTATTAAAATATGCTGATATATGAAAAAAACAAAAAAACAATGTGTGCAGTTATTTATATATATATATATTGA
>JAPMOB010198928.1:0-11973 GCA_029875015.1 Lepomis gibbosus
GTGAGGTGTCCAGAGATTCCCACCCCTACTCAAAACTTGTATTTACTTAAATGTTGATTAAACATATATCTGAAACTGGAATAACAACTATAGGCTACTCAATTTGACACACCTCATTTCTATTGCATTGCCAGCTTCTTGATCCAAATACTTGATGTCTAAAATATAAAGTTGATAACTTTCAATCTCTCATTCATATCACATTAACAATTTGACAGCTTACCTTCTTTTCTCATAAATGATCTTTGGCCCAACACAGACACTGGCTGCAGGGAGCACTTTCACCAGATAACAGAAAAGTTTAATTTTGGCCTGTCGTGAAGAATTAACGCTAATTAGTAACACATGGTATAATCTTCACTGGCAACGTTTGTCATTTTAACCAATGAAATAGAAGCTCAGTAAAATGCAAAACCTGATGTTTTCTATATTAAAACTCTTTGCTAATGTTAATAAGCATCTGAGTCAGGCGAATCTGTGCATTTTGCCAACTTAAGTATCTGAACTCAAAGTCACACGTCAGTGAGCCCAAATATTTTCACTTTCACACCCTCTACTTTCCACTTACATATGCAGCAGAATGCTCAGCAGTAGCAGGCAGAGGTGAACAAAACACAGAAAATTTAGTAAAGAAGGGAGTGGATTTTGATCAGCTTTGTTTTAGCCCAGACCAGTCCATTAAAATACGCCTGGATTGGCCCCTAAGACGATCCTTAGGATTCTCTAATGAAAATGAATAATTAAATTCTCTGAAACCTCTCATCATCTTGGGACCTCAAAAGTCAAAGCTTTATGGAACAGCACAAATTACATTTGCTGCAACATTTGACTTGTTGGCTGTCCTCACATTTACCAAAATCAATCAGTCTGTGTCTAATACATCAATCCAGTTTTACAAAACAGATAAGACCCTAAATGTAGAACAACAATTCTTATTATGGCTTACTTATAGCTTTATTAAAATGATCAGATATGCTGTTTTATTTGTGTCAACTGCAGTGGATTGCTCTCTCCAACAATGTTTGTCAGTCATCACAAAAACTAGAATGTGGTTCCAGCTATGTAGCTGCCAAATCAATACAGAATTTGAACCACTGCAGATTGAGGTGGTTCCAGTGATTGGCTCACAGATTGTCCCCAAATTTCCCCAGACCCCCTGTTTATCTCAGCTGAAAACATAACCTGCATAAGGAATCAATATCTATCTCTGCTAACTGATTTATTAAAACTATCGGTCAGGACCCAAAAATGTCTGTGTGTCCTCTTACTCGTGGGCACCAACAAGACATAATGACTTCGGATCTCAGCTTGTGAGTATTGCGTCTCAATGTTAGGGGCCTGGAACTGTTGAAGAACCCTTGAGATACATGTTTCATTGAGATTAGAAATGCTTTTTCATGGCCTAGATAGATGCACCCCAGAATACTGAAAACAGTTTATGCTTAAGGCTCTCATTTATACTTTCATCATATTGTAGGGTAAGGCAGAAAAGATGGCACCACCAGAGAGAACAGATGAGATAGGATAAGATGTTAGATAAATAGCTAGATAGAGATCAAAATGAAGAAATTATTGTGCACTGTACTTTAAGAGGCATGCAGTAAATCATGGAAGTGATATAAAGTAATTGTTTTGCAAGTTGCAAAGCAGTACTATTTTTAAAAAAATCAATTACTCAGTATATATTACTCATATTACTTTATTTTTGTTACTTGGCCCAGCTCTGTCCAACAGGACGGATTTGTTGCTCCTTCTGGTTTAACAAGCAGCCAAAAGCAGGCAGCCTATAGTTTGGAGGTGCAATATTACTTATTATTATTATTATTATGTATTATATTATGGCTGCAAACAGCTAGCTTATCATTAGCCACGGTGACTGCATAGTGCAGTACAAAGTCCCAGTGGTTCAAACAAGGTGATTCCTGATTGTACTGTAGACCTACCAGTGGCAAGCTAGCACGCCAGCTAAGAAGACACAACATGTAATAATGCTTAGTGCACACTAGAGGAAAATTGGGATAATTTTCGGTCAAATTCGGCCACTTCCAAAAACGTGTGGGTGTTCCCGAGTTCAGGATGGTCCAGATTATTTCAAATTGTGTTATTTTGTGTTGCCCAGTAGAGGGGGATGGAGTTCCATCCTCCTACAACAAAAAATGTATTATTATCATTATTAGTTTTTTTGTTTTTTTATAAAATTTATTAATCCTTTTGTCCTGCCTTTAAATATTATAGGCCAGTCAGCCACAGTGTCAAGTCATGTTCCGTGGAGTACCAACCCTTTTGGATGATTTCAGTCTGGTTGAAACTATTGCTCTGATAAACTATCATGTTAAGGCAATTTTTTATTTTTTAACTGCAGGCACTACAATGCAATCTCCATGGGTTCCGGGTGGGCTTGCACTAACATGTTTTTATCATACGAAATCTGCAGCATTCTCTACAAAAAATATTTGTTGTATTTTTTGCTCAAAGCATTTAAACAACACACTGATTGATTTCGACTAAAATACTACTCAGATCAAACTTGGCTAATGTTACCTCAACTCAGAGGAGCATCTCGATTGTGTCATTAAGAGAAATACCATTCATTTGTTATAGTAATTACGTTAAATTAATTGCCAACTAAAGAAAAGGCTTCCTTAAAGCTTTCTGCCAGAAAGGCACTAGGAAGTCGGGTGACATAAAGAGTCCCGGAAGGGAGCAGGTTTGGTAAAAGTTTTGTAGTATTATATTGTATTCACACATTGTTTTAACCCAGAACATCTTTTCCTAAACCTAAGTAAAGGCTGTCTAACACCTGGTAGATTTTGTGAAACGTTGCGGTTTGGTTAGTTTTTGGCTCCAAAACTACTTGGTTAGGCTTTACATGAATGCACTGCTTCTCAGCACTGAAAAACAGACTTGAAGATAATGTACTTTGAGCTACATGAAGCGTGAGCCATTATATGGCTGATGTAAAGAGCCATATTGATTCAAATCAAAACATGTGTTGTTTGTCAGACACTCATGAGATGAACAACTGAAAAGCACCGCTAAAAAATCATTGAATGTAGACCAGGGAGTCTTAATTAGAAGAGCAGCAGCAGAGTTCAGAGAAATATAAACAGGACAGTAAAGTGCACTCACCTAAACACTCATCTAACTCAATAATGATTTGCTGGACCACCAAATAGCTCTAAATGGCTGGAGAAGAGGAGGTTATTTGTGTGTACAGCAAGGCTGAGTGGTGACTCAAATTCGAAGAGGACAGAACATGCTCATAACTGCAAGTCTGTTGTGTTCAAGACTAAGCAACTTTATTTTTCCTACATTCTATAAGAATCCAATGTGCGACTGGTGTTTGTGTGCACACGTGTGGGTTTGTGTGTGTACTGCAGGAGTAGGAACAGTTACAGTATATGTAACCATGTCTATGAAATGGATAATGAATATTAAATAAGAAAGAAGGAATTGCTTCCTCTGGTAGACAGGATTTTAGGAAGCCAAAAAGAGAGAAAGTAGGCCCCAGCTACAGAAGAGACCATGACTGAATAATCTCCACTCCCTCAATCGGTTTTCATCAATAATGCCATCTGAATTGTTTTAATAAAACACTGGCTTTCACTCTCTCTGGCGGCTTACATTTCTTCAGCCTTTATCTATTTATTTATTTATTGTTGTGAACGTAAACAGATTTTGTGGCTATTGTTTAGACCCGGGGTTCTTTGGCTGTTTCAGTCGATGATACAGTTTGAGTGGAGTTAATCTCTCCCTTCTCTCCCTGCTGAAACTCTGCACTCTCGCCAAGTATGAACACAAACTAAATCCCTGCAGTATTTTACCCTGAAATTCAGGGTGACTTAAACCTAACATCACTTGTTTCAATTGGGGGCAAAACGTCATTAATAACCAATTTGACAAAATTAAAGATTAGTCTTGTAACTTGGCAGTAAAATTAGAGATTGGTACACTCTTTCTTCCTAAATGTGCATTCAGACCAATCGCAATTTAATCTTCATGTCACTTTGAGTTGAGTTTTATGGCTGGACTATGAGACATCTTATGTGAGCCACCGTTTTCATATGAGCCAGCATCAGGCATCCTCAACACTTTCCTTAATAAGGTAAATAATAATTCAGTACATTCAAACCTCAGGCCTTGTTTTAATCTTGATCATTTTTGCTTACAACTCATGGAAATTTAAAATCTATACCTCAAAATATCAGAATGTTTTAATAAAGAATGTATAATACAGAATTTTCAACCTGAGAATAGCCTTTAATCTCTCAGTCTGGTTCAGTACACACAACCACAATCATGCACAAGATGTCAGACTTGACAGTTGTCCAGAAGACACTCATTAACACCCTCCACAAGGAGGGTATAAGCCACAGAAGGTCATTGGTAAGAGGGCTGTCTGTCCGCAGAGTGTTTTATCAAAGCATTTTCATGGAAAGTTGACTGGAAGGTTAAAGTGACGTAGGAAAAGGTGCACAAGCAACAGGGACGACCGCAGCCTTGAAAGGATTGTCAAACACAGCCAATTCAAGAACTTGGGGGAGCTTCATAAGGAGTGGACTGATGCTGGAGTCAGTGCATCAAGAGCAACCAGGCACAGATGGAACCCTAAACAGACACGAACAAACACGAGAACACCTGAACAGACTGTATCAAAATACACAGAGGACAGACATGTACATGGACAAAACAGACCCACAGGCAGACCAAAACCAAGCTCACAACAAACAGCCTACATAGACCATTTAAAAAAAAACAGGGAAACAGACTGAACAGACAGATACACAGATAAAGATTGTGACACAGACATGTCCAGGAAACGAGCAACAAGTTTAGTTAGAGCACTTCCATCTGCTGACAAGCTTTATGGAGATGCTGATTTCCTCTACCAGCAGGACTTGGCACCTGCCCACAGGGCTAAAACCAGACCCAATAATACGAATGAGCTGAAGGCCACTATCGCAGCTACATGGGCTTCCGTAACACCTCAGCAGTGCCACAGGCTGATTGTCTGCATGCCACGCCACATTGATGCAGTAATTTGCGCAAAAGGAGCCGCGACCATGTACTT
Organism: Lepomis gibbosus; assembly: GCA_029875015.1. NCBI lineage: Eukaryota > Metazoa > Chordata > Actinopteri > Centrarchiformes > Centrarchidae > Lepomis > Lepomis gibbosus. The sequence continues at coordinate 5,072 of JAPMOB010198928.1, forward strand.
GCATAAATTAAGCTTTTTCACAACGTTTCAGAAGGTCAACATTTCTGTCTTATACATTCTTTAATTTAATATTCTAACACTATGAGAGATGGATTTTTGGTTTCACCAGATGGATTTGGAAAATAAAAGTTATTTATTTGTAGGGTAAGAACTGACACGCCATAAACTGTAACAGAAAAAGGGCTGATTGGATGCTGCTTAAACCAATGAAAACAATATAACCAAAAAGAAATCTTTACTGAGAGAGATAGCTAGTTAACCTATGCAAGGTAGTAAAAACAGTTTCAAAACCAAAACACAAAGAGAGCAGCACCCTTAGACCTAGTGAGACTAACACAAAACAACTACAAAGATGTAGCGAAATATAAAGCTAAACCTGGGCCCTATTTCCATAAACAAGGTTAACATCAATTATACCAAAATAACACACTCGTGTTCAGCAAACAATATTCTTAGACAACCTGACACAGCGAGGCACACCGATCAGTGCAAATCACAGCTGCCCTGAGTGACAAGCAAACACTCTATTTAACCACAGTTATTGTCAGTTGGAGGAATCGACCACCGGCCGCGCCATTCGTGATCAAGCCCAGCCAGACAGCACGTGGAGTCAACGTCATTCGATCCAATCCTCGGTGGGCAATTCTATAGCTTGTTAGCATACAGCAACCTGTACACCTTTCACTCAGAACACAGACACTGCTAACACACAGGGGCCCTAACATTCAGTTTTTGTTCTACCTCTCCTACCAGTTTATTCCTATGCATTCCTATATGTTCCTCAATAGTTTTATTTCATTTTGTTAATTTGTTTAGGAATGTACACAAAGCAAGCTGATCCACTATTAATGAAATTATACAGTTATAAGCATTATTTTGTTGAAGGGGTGAAATATACAGTATAAGCAAGGAAAAAGTATTGTCCCAAAAAAATCATGTTCCCTGCAAGTCCAGTGTTTTATTTTGAAGTCATTATTGAGGGTCCCAGCTCTCTTGGGTCTTGTTGTTAATTAAAGAAGTTGTCCAGGATCAAAATTCAGGACTGAATTATCTAAAATAATTGGTATAGCAGATGTCAATTATCTTTTCCGTTGGGTATTAGTTTAATTTGCAGTTAGTGCATTGTTATCTCCCAATAATATAAGGTAGTCAATTTGCCAGGGAGCTGAAAATTATAGTTCTCTAAACTGTGACCCAGGTAATCAAATATTTGCAGAAAGACAGAAGGACACGCGCTGTTTACAGTGCTGTTTACAAACAACTCTGTGAACTCAAGGTCATTATGGTGACATGCTGTTTTGGAATAATTGTTATGTTTATTAAGGCGTGTCAAGGCTATTTATCAGAGGGGAAGTAAACATTGTGTAATAAAGACTTCATTTTAAGTGAAACAATATATTGTCAGATAGCACCCCAAATCCCTCTTGGTGTCATCCCTGTATTAGAAGCTCAAAGAAATTCCCTTTTTTTCTTTCCTTTAATTTACTTTAAACCCCATTCCCATCCTCTTCTATAAAACTCTAATTTCTTTAATTCCCTCCGGAAACATTGTTTTTCTGAAACCACTTTTCATCCGCAGTTGGTTTAGTTTGCCTGGTTATATAATTGTATTTAATAGTCATCAGCACAATCACTCAATCAATTAATTCTCAAATGCAGTCCTGGACATGTGTACAAACCCCTTAATAATATTGATTCTAATATGATAGTGTTTATGTGTTCAAGTGCAGGGTTCATTTTTAAGTAATAGCTGATATTTGGAAGGCCTTCAAATATGCCTCACTGCATAATAAGGTTCATAACACTGCATAATAAAGGGCACAGTCAAGGATGATATAATGCTGCCCTAACAAGTTGGTGTCACTCTAAACAGACACATTTTTATTAAAATGGATTAAATACTATCTCAGTAAAACTGCCCCATCTTCTACATAAATCATTCAAAAAGCCGGATACGTTTATCGAAGTGCACATTTGAAACCTTAAGCCCTGCAAAAAGATGACAGCAAAGCGCTGTCTAGTCTCTTTGGCACTCACACTGTTGTTGACTTCACACTCTTATCGATTAGTTAAACACAGCATGAAGTACAAAGAAACAAACACTACCCAACCGCTCTTAACTTAAATAATAGACCATTCACCCTCCCTGACACCATTTTTTTTTACCTACTATCTTCTTGTGCTGCCCAGCTCTTCTCTCTTTCTCCTCTCATCCCTCTCCAACATTTCTCAGCTACGATTCCTCCTTAATCTGTTACAGGCTCTTTCTCTTTCTCTGTCTTTGTACTCTCTCCGTCTGCCCCTATCTGCCTCACCTCATTCCTGTTTTCACCCTCTCTCTTTCTCTGTCTCTCTCTCTCTCTCTAGGTCATCTATCACTACGGTCTATATTGAAGTTTTGCCCCCGAACAACCAGAGCCCTCCTCGTTTCCCTCGACAGCAATACAACATGGAGATCAGCGAAGCTATGAGAACTGGAGCTACACTGCTTAATCTGCAGGTACAGTCATAATCTCTCTGTCACACACGCACACACACACACACACACTGGTGCTTCTCAACTAGATACAAGACAAACTAAAGAACTGTAAATACCCCTTCATCGATCAATACAATCATTTAAATCAAACTGTGCTTTGTATTTTTCTAAATTTATTGAGCTCCTCCATAATCTTTTTCCATACTGCGTGGCAACTGTGGAAGTACTTCCTTGGGGTACAAGTATCCCCCGGTTGGAAATCATTGCTGTACATCATATAGCCCATGGGTAAAATTTGCTAATATAAAAAGGAGTATGTGAATATGTGAATGTATATGTCTTTGTTTAATTCTTCAGGCAGTGGATCGAGAGGGGGACCCTATCACCTACAAAATCCACAGTGGAGACCGCGATGGACATTTTACACTGCAGCAGAAGTAAGCGTGCACGCAATTCTTATTTTATCATGTTTTATCAAATTGTGAAGCTACTATTATCAGAAACTAAAGCAGTACATTAATTTGGTTGTATATCTGTGCATGTTATACAACCATGGCAATATACAAGTATGTACGTAGTTATAATTTGTGTATGTGTGTGTTTGTGCATGGTTGAATGCAGTCTAAATTATATCATTCTGGGCTTGAGCTCCGCCAAGGGCTTCACACCCTTACTATCTCCCCCATGCACATAATCACCACAGACACATACAAACTCTGAGGGCTTTTGTTGTATTTATTCATTTTTCCCTCATTAAAAATGCATTTCTTATGCTAGTGAAAGATCCTATCTACATTTCTGGAGGGAAGAGGGGAGAGAGAAACAAAGGAAAGTATGGGGAGAGACTGCAAGAGAAGGGGCAGAATTATAAGGATAGGGGGAGAGAAGATGGAGAGAAATAGAATAAAGTGTTGGGGGAAAAGATAAAAGAAGAGGGCAGGGACAAAGTAACAGATGAGGGACAAAATGTTACAAAGAGCTGGGAAGGAAACAATGAACAAGAGTGACAGACGAATAAGGAAAGAAGAGGCCAAAGTAACAGCATCTGCTGCACAGATATTCGTAACAGCAAAGATTAAAATGAATCAAAGAGCTTTCATTCCTGCATTCTAGGAATATTTGATGGGTTCTGTTGGACATTATGAGATGTTCCAATTTGTGGCAAAAATCTGTTTCAGTTTTTCAGCTGTGTTTTCTGCATTGTGGCAGTATGACGACAAGCCAAGTTGTTCTTTATCTTCTGTTCTGTTGTTCTTTATCGGTGCAGCTCATATTGGCCCAGGATACAGTGATTTTTTTTTTTTTGTTGTTGTTGCTTTTGCATAGAATTTGGCTTAGCTACATACTCCAGAAGCACATCTGGAGAGCACCCGAACAGATCTGTTATTGGCACATTTTGCAAGGTGGCTGGCGATGATGGATCTAATGGCCAAAAGATTCATGTTGCTTTAATGCAGAAATAAAAGAGCCAGCACCAGAAAGGGATGCATGACCTGAGCCTTGAGGGGGTTAATCACTGTTCATCTTTTAATAAATTTTTATTTATTCAAAAATGATTACGGCATGTGTGTGCGTGCGTGTGTGTGTGTTTGTGCATGCCCAAGCACATGTATATTCACAGACTATGCTTTTCATGAATCATCCATAATAAAAAAAATACATGAACCATCTTTTAGTTTCTTTTTATTTTCATTAAAAACAGCCTCCCATCTTTCCCTCTGTAGACCACTTAACATCTGCAAGCACACACATACACACATTTACTTACACATCAACACAACACACACACACACACACCTACCCACACTGTCAATATTTGGAGAATATGTCCTTTTCAGATGGTTTCTAATTCATTAAATTAGCTTAAATTTTAAACACTTCAATCATTATGTAAATCTTTGCTTGGAAAATGAAATGTAGTAAATGAAGGAACATCAAAGATTTCTGCTGGTTTTGATTGGTCAGAAGTCTCAGGCGGCACTGAAGCTGTTGATCTGTTGAGCTACTTTACTTATTTTTTCTTATGCGGTAATCATTTGACTTTAAATTGGACTTTTATCTCTTTGCTTCTGTTTGGATATTTTTGATTACTGAACTGTTTTCAATGAGTAACTTGAGTCTGAGTTTGTACGACTAGTGAACCATACTAATAATTAACACCCAGTGCTTAATGAAAATGGATTCAAGGTGCTGGCTACTGGTTGTTCACCTTTGTACTTGTTTGCGTCACTCATATATTTACACTACAAAGTACATGTCAGTGTTACGCATTATCCATTAGTAAACCAATAGATAAATTAAATCTTCATTGGCCAGTGAAATATAATGCAGTCTCTGTTTAATGTCTAAGTAACTATTCTGATTCAGAGAAGATCTTACTGCAGTTTTAAAGTACTTTGCATATAAACTTTTATTTTTGTGTTATTTTTAAATGACACGTCAAGGCGTCATCTGCATCACTAAGTACCATAATCACAGTAAAAATACACTTCTGGGTTTTCATGCTTTTATGCAGTGGTTATCAGTGGTCGTCAACTGTCTGCAAAAGTGCTGTGTATAAAGAGGAATACGCATTTTGAGACAACAAGATGGTTTTTGAAATTTTGTTTTTAGCTTGCATAGAAAATATTTAGAAATGGCTGGAAGAATCACCATGAGAATCATCAGCATGGTCAGCAGTGCTAACCATGCAATGACTTATGAACTGATGCATACTACACCACAGTATTCTGTTGTACTGTGTTTGGTCCGCTTATGCTTTTCTTTGTACTTTGTAAGCTCATGCTTAAAAACATGACTCTATGTGTGTTCTTTCTCCAGCTCAGGGTATTTGGTTCTGGACAAGCCTCTGGACAGGGAGTCTATGGATTATTATACCCTGGTGGTCACAGCCTCAGACGGTCACCCAGGCGAGGTAAGAAACTGAGCTGTACCACACAGATAATTGGTTGTCTTTACTTTTTTAGTTGTTTCATTTCCTCAGTGGAACTGTGTGACTGCTGGGAGGGAAGAGAACTCCTTCACAGTGAAATGCCACAAACCACGGCTGTGGCATTATGTGAAAAGAAGATATTAGAGGCAATTTTTGGAAATATATATGTCTCTTTTCACTAATAATAAAAATCCATCCATCCATCCATCATCAACCTCTTATCATGCACACAGGGAAGCGGGGATAATAAAAATCATTAAAAAAACAAACTTCATCATCAAAATAAAAAGATGATTTTTAAACAAATATAGGTATTTGAATAAATGGTATGAAAAATAATGGAGAATACACTGTAAGGCTCCAGCCCTAAAACCCTGAACAGAATAGTCAGTTTAGAAAATAGATTGGTGTAAAAAGAACATAACAAATTACTACCTGGATAACAATGTATCTTTGGTGCATGTGAGGCCTTCAGACTTTAAAAGTCAGATGTGATGGAGACGACCTTGTAGAATGAAAGTGTTCAATAACAAAAATTTGTCTCATTCTGTAATCATATATGGTCCATACCAAGAATGCTGATTTAAACCTTTTAACAGACTACTGATACTGTCTTCTTTTTATATGTTTTTATGTTATATGTAAGCACACCATTGTGAGATCCAACCACGTCTCAGAGGAGACAACTGAAACTACATTCACACTAAGCTGGCTGAATCGGAAATGTTCCTTTATCTCTCTGTTTTGGCCTTTTGTACACACTTGGCCAGCATTTGTCACACCCAAAAGGGACAGAATGGAAATGTAACTAGCTGAGGGACTCTGTTGACTGTCCAGGCTGTGTCTGTTGAAGTCCTTACCAGATGCTGAGCGTGATCAGCAGTTTTTTTATTTGCTAACTGTGAAAGACCAAAAAAATCCTGTAAACCGGTGATCACTTTTACTCACTTTATTTGTGACAATTCCGTCCTCAGAGTGAAAAAATGTTAGTAAGTGTCATTTTCCAACTGAAAGACACAAAAAATGAGATTTAAATCTTTTCCTAATTGAATGGCCTGAATACGCTACTGTGAATCTGGCACTCTCACACATAAACTGTGTTAGATTCAACTGGCTTAGTGTGGACGCAGTCTACATGTAAATATACAAAATAGCTACAAAACATCTTGCTTAGTCTGCTGCAAGAGCTGGTTTGCAAAGATAATGGAGTGTGTGCCCTCCACACTTTTTCACCTAATTGATCACAGGTCACCAGTTACTTTCTCAATATCTCTCTGTTCATGTTCTTTTCTTCTGTCCTTTTTTAAAAGTCAAATCTTCAGTCGCTCTCACATGAAAGTCAAATGAAGACATTGGATGGAGCCCCCTTGCCCTCCCTCTCCCCTCTTATCCCTTCTTCTCTACGTCTCTGGCCTTCATCAGTTTCCCTTTCTTGCTTCTCTTCTCCTCTCTCCCTCATCATCCATCTATTAGTCTTGCTTTACAAGAAGT
>JAPMOB010198930.1:0-12230 GCA_029875015.1 Lepomis gibbosus
TGTTTCTGACACCTGTGTGGTCTTGTTATAGGTGCTGTGCAGTGAGGGGTCAGAGGCACTAGTATGTGCCTACTACTACACTACTATGTATGTGCTTCTTATTTTCACTTTAACCATATAAGTGCAGCTGGGATACAGCTGCAAGATGTTTGGGACACAGCAGTAGCCAAGAGCAGAGAACCGCACACATCTGAAGTCTAATTATAGGGCTGCTGTTTAAGCGCAACCTTCGAGTTTTAAATAATGTGCAGGGATAGGCAAAGATCAACACTGTGTCAAAAGAGCACCGCATTTATGAGTGATGTTCACAGTTATCAGTTTAGGAAAGTGAAATGCGAAACATTATGATGGTAGCACTGACTGGCCAATCAAACACACCAGCTATGTAACAACAAACAACAGCTTCCATATCAATAAATGACATTTTAATGGCATGATATTCTTAGATGGTACCATCAGCTCCATGCTGTGCTAAAAATGATGTTTACAGTTGTTACCATGGCAACAACAAGTATATATTGGAGTGTTGTAAACCAGCTCTCAGTTTTGTGAGCGTCTCAGAAATATTCACTCCATGTCATTTTAACAATGTTTCTTCATATTGTGGGATGTAAACGGTAATACATACACCATTAGAGAGAGACAACTAGTCAAGCACTTGAACATAACAAGAAGATCATTCACGGTTCTCAGCTACATTAACATGAATGCATTGCATAACTAGCACAAAAATAAAAGTGAATTAAATGTGATGGATTACTTGGATTTCCGCGAGTGGACGCGGTACATTCTTCCATGTGTCGGGGTTCTTCCACATGTGTTGGCGTTGCAGGGAACAAATTTGCTTTCAGAATAAGCAAACATGGAGGAGAGTGTTTACTCAGAACTGGGTAATACTGGAAGACTCAGACAATGCAAGCGAAAAAAAAATGAGGAGCTCATACCTCAGAGAGAAGTCTGCTGTATGGACGAGCTACACTAGACTATTCAAGCAGTTCCACCCATGATTTTTGTATCAGGTAACGTAGCCTACTAAACCATGGTAGAAGCACAAAAATCAATGACAACTGAACAGATCAATAAAATCTGAACAAGAAAACCTACGTAAACAAAATGGTCTTTCTGAAATGCTCCATGTAGCCGTGCAGAGAGTGTAACAAAACCAGCTTACAAAGAGCTGTTATCCGTAGATGAAGCACACAAAGTGACACATTAACAACAAAAACAACAACATAGGGCAGGCTAAATGCTCCACTGCTCAAACACCACCTGTGTCGGTTTGTCTGATGCCATTATCCCACGTTTTCCTCTAGTTCCGTTTGTTGTAAAATGTACACACCCTGTGCCAACTCTGATTCATAAGTAGGTCGATAACAGGCAGCGCATGCCGCTTGTGATTGGCGAGCAAGTCTGTCACACAAGAATGGCAACTGAATGAATTTGTAACTGCATGACGGTTTAAAATGGGTCAGATGCGATGTATAACCAACCTATATTTTAAATCAAATTGCAATTTTGATTTGAAAACAATTAATTGTTCAGCCCTGATATTTGTCATGTTATTGGATTCCCCCATTATCACATACACACGAAATATGAAATTTCAACAGTAACTCATGATATTTCATTAAATTTACAAAAAAAAAAAATCTATATTGGAATATATATCATTATTGGGATATAAAATGACCTATATCGGGATATGAGATTTTAGTCATATCGCGCAGCCCTACCCATGAGTATCTCAAAAGTGTATACATGTTTATCTTTTCAAGCATCATTGTTTTAATCTGGAGTATGAAGTTAGGTAGTGAATAACACAAATCGGCTGTAGCAGAGCTCAGCATAGTCAGCTCTGCATGCCCGCTGTCTGTCACAGGCTCTCAGTCACAGAGCTGGCCTCTGGCAGCCTGACTGATCGGGTGGGGTTTCACTAGTTAGAGATACTGGCTTACAGATAAATCTGCATTAGTGCATACAAAGAAATCTAACTACATTCAGTGTGTGCTGCATTTATTTATGTATAATATTCCAATTAAACATATTTCCAATTTCATATGTTTAATGTATTTGCTTTTATTTTTAGTGCTGAAACAATTAGGGAATTAACTTACTAGATTAGATTGATTTCATGTAATTGTTTTAGTCATTCATCATGGAAACATTCCAAATATTCACAGGTGAATACTGTTCAATGGTCAATACTTCAACTCGCAAGTTTTTGAACAGGTATTAGTAGACTTTTTACAGGCTAAAGGTTTTAATGTAGAAAATAGCAGATTAATCAATTATGAAATAATCCTTTTCTGCAATTTACTTTTGTCAATGCTGACACAGAGCTTAAATAAAAAACGAATATTGGTCAATACAGGTCAAATATTCATATCAGTATTTTCAAACAGTATGTGTTTCTGAGTAGTGGTGTCAAAAGGAGATAAACACACGAAGGCAGATAGACAAAGAGACAGAGAGACAAAAAGACAGAGAGAGAGACAGACAGAGGTGTAAGTTATATGTGCCTGACTCCATGCTGTACCTGCTGGACTTGGCACGGAGAGGCGCTGTCATCTGACCCTTTCCTCTCTTTTGCTGGTTTAAGGCCAACCTGCCTGGGCAAAGCCAGGCACATCGGATTAGTATCCGCTGGCCTGTTGCATGGCTCTGTCCTTACATCACTGTCCTCTGCTGCTTACTATACAGTGAAGCTGAGGCAATGGAAAAGAAACGTGAATTTACACACAAAGACACTGGTGCAGGTGTGCAGCAGGTGAGTGCCAGTGGGGCCATATTAGACTTTAGTGTCTTTGAAAAAGACACTAAATTTGAGAATTCCTGCACACAACTCTTACAATTAAATATTTATTATTACTATACATCAGTCCAAGGTTCCAGTTTATACTGATTTTCTTCGGCGCATGAATTCTCCATGAATTGCTCCTATTTTCAAGATATTGAGCTCTTTTCTGACATGACATACACTGCATGTGCAGGTTTTTCCTTATCTGCTAGCCATACTGGATTTCAGCCATTAGCCGCAGGGTGCCAAAGTGAGAATCAGGGATCGGGAGAGCCTTGTGATTGTGGAAGCCTGCAATACAGACTAGACTTTTTAAGTTCAATCTGAAGTCAAAATGAGTAATTGTATTATTTCAATTTGAATGTATTTAAATCAAGAAAAGTAAGAAATAAAATCAGAAAACATTGCTTGTGATGAGCCTGATTCTGGTATTAATGCAAATGTTCAGTTGTACCGAGCAATCAAGAGATTCAAGATAAATTGAATGAATTGATCAAGATAAAACCACAAAAAGATGCTGTTTGATTACAGGACAGGAGGGAACTATGCATTAGTATAGTAAATGGATGTAAAGTGTGACAAATATCAGCTTTAAAATGTGGATTTACAAGTCACTTTTAGCATGAGGATATAGGGAAAAACTCAGCTTAGAATAAATGTAATTTTCTGTAACTACTACAAAAGTAAGGTGAGGGGTACATCAGTTCAGTGCGCTTAAAAAAACAGTCAAGAGAATGCAGAGCCACGAGTCCAAAAGTGTATTAAAGTATTATGCAAAACAAAACATGATATGCACAAGTGACAAATCAAATGGAAATCAGTTAATTGGTGGGGGGACTCTCTACTACTTTATGGGTTTGTTCTGTTTGTTTTTGTTGTGTGATACTTTTTTTATTATATTGTTGTTATGTCCACAGACCCAGCATTCCTATTTTTTAATTCAAAACGTCGATTTTGGCAGAAAGATGACAATTTTGCATCCCCAAATAGTGTGTTGCGTTTCTGTATGTGTCTGCATATCGCCTTTACAGAAAATCTGTGATCACTATTTCTTGGCTTTGTTCTACTCACATGCCTTTCATATTTTGATTTTACTGAATAAAAACAATATTTTCAGATAAGATACAGAAGATGTCTCCAAAGAAATCCTGAGGAGACGAAACTGAGAACAATGTATTCTTATGGAATTGTCCTTGAATTTGCTTTGCTTGGCCTTGAATATCAAAAACAGTTGACTCTGAAGTAGTAAAGGATCTCTGAGTTATTAGTCTACATACAGGAGCCTATAGCTTTTACTTTATAGTGAATAGTGAACAATAGGGAAGGCGCCTCTGGGCCCTTCTAAGCTTCACTCATTTCATTTCCATTTCTATTGCTCTCTGAGTTCAGTTACATTTGGCTGTGCATCACCATGGCAGCGGACACTGGCCCTCATGTCTGACTCAGACATCATCCAGAGCATTTCAGCTCTGAGTGAGTCATAATGAGTCCCACTCTACAGCACTGAAAATAGGCTCACTTTCCTCCTTAAGATTTCTCTGGGGAGAACGTCTGTGATCATCTCTCAAAACGCTCCTTTCATTCTGCAACAAACGTCCCAAAATAAAAAAGGACTAGGAATGTTGGGATACAGCCGAGAGGATAAAGAAAAAAAAGTTTTTTTTGATATGCAGGACAGAGACACACCATATAAACACATACACACTCAAACTGTGCATATAAAGTGAAACATGCTGCTTTACTTGTATGCACATAATCATAGTTCAAAGAGTTCAGAATGTCAAACAACAGCCTAAAGGTGCTAAATTCTCTACTTTTAGGGAACTTCTTATACAATTTGTGTGGGTTTGTGTGCTTTCTATATTTATGCTAAATACAATCAACTTAAAAGCATCTATGCTGTAAAATAAAAACAAAAACACAAGAAATTGGACTTAATCAAGAATTAATTCTTAGACTATATATTTTGGTAGAAAAAAATATACCTATACGTAATAATAATCTGTATCTGCTTGTTCCAATACTGAAGACATATATGGCATGATGTTTGTATGTACAAATAGCCAATTAAAACTGCAATGTTTTTTTAAAACTCTATTTTCTTCAGATGTGAGAACCCTAATACTACACAGATCAGTAATAGCCCAACAATAAAGCTTATTTATATAGCACCAAAATCAGGATAAATTAAATAATTTCCAAAAATGGTGCAGCATGTTGAGCCATTTTAAACCGCTGCAGGGGAAATTCCCCCACCGCGACAGTCCTAAAATCTAAAATAAGCTGTCAATGTGAACAGTTTTTGGTCTTGCACCACAAGTTTATAAAGAAGGAATAGATGAACTTGTACCGTACAGAAAGTAAAAGGTTAAAATCACATTCTAACAAATCAAGATGAGCCCTGCACAGTAGGACTGAGATTCATTTGGTTTGTATGCAGTGTGTGTGTGTGTGTGTCACATGGCCTTCTGTGACACAGCCTCCAGGCCCATAGTTCTGCTAAATGAGAAGCTTTCGTTTTATTGTCATTTGAGGGGAAGACAGAGGAGACACGAGGAGGGAGGGATATTTCCACACCTGAAATTTGTAAATGAGATTTGCTAACCCTGGGCACAACATTCATTCTGGGTCCCACGTCTAGGGAAAATAGTAATTTCCGCCTTTCATTTCCCTCCATCTTTGAAATCTATACACTTCAACTAAGTCAGATAATGTGGCGCAGTCTCTGTGGTGGCCTGTCACTCATCATGCAGTGCATCTGGTTCTTTTTGTAGCCTATTCAGAGAACCTAAAGAATGACACTGAGTACATAGGTAAAATTCAGATATCAATTAACTTCTGAAATTGAACCAGTCAAAGCGTGAGCAGAGGAAACAAAAATTAAATAAGAGGGGAATGTCGGATGGACGTCAAAGAATAGTGATGAATAGTCAAAACAATTGTGAGATGAAGTAATTAGCTGATAGAAAATTTCTAAACTTAAAACAAAAGCAGCCTTTAACCATCACACTTTTGTTAGAGGGCGCTTTTTCTGTACCATGACTTTGAAAAATAAGTTCACATATTTTCTTTAAAGCAAAACTGGCACATTTAATATATTACAAAATTAGTAATAAACTTATTATTATTATATGAACATTCAGTATTTATTTTAGATTTGGCACAACATGCAGGTAGCGTAATAGCAATGTGATCCTGAATGTTACAGTCAATTTACATTACAACACTATTTGTAACATATTAATTTAAAGTTTCATTATTCAACAAGCAATGTACAAAAGATATTTTCAGCATTGTTTCAGTTTGGTTTGATTTAATATGACGTACTTTCACCTTGTCATTTCTGCCCCATTATATGTAATAGTTTTAATCCCTGGAGCGTTCTCACTTTTATATTTTTGTTTATGTTGTTAAATCCACCGTCTGCTATTGTGACTAGGCTTCACATTAATATCCCTTAAACCAGTTGTCTACAACCCATTTTAATAAAACAATAGCTGCATGATCCAACAATTTAATATGATCCATGTGCACACAGTAAACAGGCTCAAACATGCCCAAAGAAAGAATGTGAGTAGCCACAGAGCATGCAACAAAGAGTTATCTATCAGTCCAATAAAACCACCCTGTGTGCTAAAAATAGGCCCATTCAGAACAGTGTAGAAAGAGGATCTACTCCAGCTCTCTTGGCACAAAAGTGCATGCTCTCAATCCACCCCATCACCCTTCCGATGGGATTTGCTAACCCTGTGCAAATGTGCCAGTGACCCAGTCTCTGTCTCCTTCAAGGCCTGTTAAGGTCTCCTAAGACAGTGATTGACATCATTACATGTGTTACTTAAATCTGCTGATGGACTGACATAGGAGAGAAGAGATATTTAATTATATATATACGCAAAAATGCAGAGAAGAAAACAGAGTACAACCATAGTGCCAAATAGGGATGGACCGATGTGTTTTTTTCCGGGCCGATCCCGATTATAAGTAACCAAATCGGCCGATGACAATATGTGGAACCGATATACATGTACATTTTTAATCTTGGTGTCAAAATTTGGAATACCGCAAACTCCAACACAAAATTTTGTTGAAAATAACAAGATTAAAGTTAATTGTCATGTTTACTCTTTATAAATAGTAAATTAAATGAATAAGAGATCCATCCCAGAGATGGACTTGTTAACTATGAGTGAATTTTTTTTTTTAAACTGTCTTTACCTGCTGCCTTTTATATTGTATTTGTTTTATATTGTAAGGATTTTATTGATACTATTTTTATAAATAATTGCCTTTTAAAAATATGTTATTTTAAAAAGAATAAATTCATAACAGTAATCAAATTTAATATTTTACTATAACTAACTGTTTTCAGAGGAGCAACACAAGTAAAGTTTACAGCAGAAGTAACAATATAAAATCAATATCTCACTGGAAACAAATGGAACTTGTTAAATAAACTATATTGCTGACACCAAAATACTGAGTGAAGTTTAGAAAGACATCAGTCAGTCAGTCGTTCCTCTTCCTCCCTCTGCTGCTGCTGGTAGAGAGGAGCTGGCTTCTCTCAACAAGAAGCTGAGTTTTCAGAGATTTACATTTATTATATTTTTTTCATTTAGCTGATGCTTTTATCAAAAGTGACTTACAATTGCTACATGTGTCAGAGGTTGCACGCATCTGGAGCAACGAGGGGTTAAGTGTCTTGCTCAGAGACACAATGGTGGACATGTCACAGTGGGGAATTAAACCCAGGTCTCTTACACCAAAGGCATGTGTCTTATCCACTGCGCCATCACCACTCCATTTTAAGGTAGCATCTCAGCTAAACAGGCTACAGACAGAGAGGTTTAGCTTGTGTATAACAAACTAGCCATTAGCCGAGCTAGCACATGTTCTTGTGTAAAACCAAAGCACAGATGCGGTGGACGAGACAGAGCACATTAAGATATCGCTTTGTGCATCTTCCAGCCTGCTGTACTGATGCAGTATCAGCCTTTTACTAGTACTAGTTTGCTGTTTTTGCTGCATATACTGTAATGGGCGTAGTTATGGTCAACTGGTGGTGATGGCGCAATGGATAGGACTATGTCTTTGCTGTGAGAGAGCTGGGTTCAATCTCCCACAGTGACCCATCCACCAGTGTGTCTTGTGAGCAAGACCCTTAACCTCTCGTTGCTCCAGAGGCGTGCGACCTCTGACATATAAGTCGCTTTGGATAAAAAGCATCAGCTAAATGTAAATGTAAACTTGCATAATCTACACTGATCTGCTAGCTCTGCTCTGTTTGCTGGATGAGGAGGGGAGGGGCTGCAGCGTGATGGCTCGCTTGTTGTACTGGCACAATAATCAGTGTTGATATGTTATTACTTGTGACTTGTAACCAATCAGCTAGTACTGTGGGCGGGACATTGCTCCAGCCCACAGAGAGTTGACCAGAGAGTAGTGTATTTTTTCATTAATTAATTATATTGGCTATCTATTTTTAAAATGGCCAGTGCAGATTATTGGAAAAACTCATGCCATTTTTTACAGCTAAAAAACACATTTAAAAGTTTAGTTTCATATTGTTATTTGTCGGCTAGCAAAGGTCACCAAAAACATACTACTATTAAGAATGATAAATATGGATGAGGCCGTGTTATATGTGAGCACACCTGGGTGAATGCCTAATCAGGTAGAGTCCTGTGAAACCAGCTGAATGGGTGAATCTTGACTTTGTAGGAAATTTAACAATGACTCTTTCCACTCTAGTTCCACTGGTCAGTAAGTTGCACAAAATTCAGGACAGTGACAAGTAACGAAAGAAAGGTACATTAAAGAAATAAAGGGTACATTAAAAGAGGCTGGCAGCTTGAAACCTACAGAGAAATAATGGAGTCAATGGCAGGAAGAGGAGAGTGTGATTGGGATTAGAAGGCAATCTGGATTAGTCAAGAGGATCTGGGGCTCATGCTGCTGCAACTGCAGGCATCGGATGACACAGGCACAAAAATGCCAAGTCAGGCTGAGAGCCTGAGACGAGAAATGTGTGTGCATACCCATGCGCGTACATGTTGTCATTTGCTTTTTGTCCAGCTCATACAAGTCTTCTGCAATTTTACAGGCAGAAATCATCCATTGTGATATTTTAATTGTATCAGACAGAAATTCCTTGAGAAGACGACAAGATATATATTGCCACACTGAAACTGCAACGCTCTAATCATTTACTGTGTAATGGCTGCTTTAATATCTATATCTAAAAATTATCAAAGCACTGGCAGAAAGTCAAATATGTATTCTATCATCTTCTATACAATTGGCTCATAGAACAAGCAGACTAATAATACTTGAGAAATAACTTAATTACCACTCACTCTCCGCAGCGCTTTAATTAAAGCCTTTACAAAAGAGCAGCAGTAATGCACTTTTAAGTGTAATGGGAGTTTACCTAATTAGGCCTTTCACACACTCGCATAGGCATGCACACACACACATACTTACACACTGGTGAGAAAACTGTCATTCAGTAATTAGTAGTGGTGATGAAACCCCCTATTACCATTTCATTTACACACCATCACAGGGTACAGTGGGCTGACCTGAGTGCTTGCATACAGCCAAGCTATGCTAACAGCTTTAAAACTAATATCTTTATGACACCTGTGGCATAGCACAGTTGGATGTGTTAGCTGGTTTGTCTTTTTATTTCCACAGTCAGTTAAAAGCCAGTACAGCATTTTATCATTATCTACTCCAGCATTGACTGCCTTATGGCTCGATCGGTGGTGTTAATGAGTGGGCAGGCACAGCCTAACTGCTGCAACTAATAGGGCTGGTCACACAGTCTAACTAGGTGTGAAAAAAAAATGATATATACATATATATGGTGTTCATTGTTATTATCACAGAGCTGGTTGGGTGCCCCTAATGATGCTCCCATGAGCTGAGCAGCCAACCAGCCAGCAAGTGTTCAGCTCTTTGTTTTAAACCTCAACAGATGTACGGATGGAACTCACTTGGCCTGGACTCCAGTTGTGTGTTTGAGCTTGTGTGAGATCAGAAACTGGACTCCCTGCTGTGTTAACAGAGTTCATGAAATATGGAGACCCTTTTATTTTACATTAAAAATGGTTTTACATCTGCAGCATAGGGAGCCCAGAGGTCTGAGGTTGAAATGAGGCAATTTAAATATATCCTCAAGAGTTTTCACAAGGTGGGTTAGTTTGCTTTCTCTTTTTCACCCAGAGAAATTGCAAGTACAGCTGTTGCCAAATCTCCAAACTGAATGTTTCATTAAATAATTTGGACATATGGCCAAAATTATCATGAAACATTTTTTTACATTTTGCTGATTTTCAACACCATTTTCATGGATAAGTCATAGGGAAGGTATGTCTAGAACATCAACAATAAATGCCACTGCTCACTATGTGGGGCTCCCAGAAGGCACAAGGGACCCAGATTCAATCCCCTGTAGTGTGGTATTTCTGGGTTGGCTGAACATAGTGTTTGGTGTTTATAGGTGAGAAGCCAGTGAACCTTTATTGAGCATTACGCTCTCCTCTGTGTTGGGTGAAAAGAAGTGACTGGCATGACTCCATGTGTGTTAAGACACAACCTTCCTACTACACCAAGCAGGGATGGGGGAAACATGCAAGAAAATCCAGTAGTCCACAGGAAGCAGCTTAGTACTTCCACATGATATAGTCTGACTTCAGATGGAGCAATCAGAACCATGAGGTAGAGCCAACTGGTAGCATGCATGCTGCATTTGCCCACCAATGACATCAGTGCTGCAATGAGTTTCCAAAATCTTTTCATTTCATTTAATTATATTAGTAATGCCAGCACAGAAGGAATGTGATTTGCAAGCCAACAGCAGGGCTTGAAAATGTTATCAAAAGATAAACGAAAAAGAAACAACCGATACCAACTTGCTCTGGTTTCAAAGCAGAACAATGGAAGGAGAAAAGCCTGATTAACTTTTTTTTTTACCATTTATTGTATTAATATTTTATAGTGCAATGTAAATCAGATATTCCCTGCTTTTGAAACTCAATTGTTTCCTCCTCTCTCATAAGTAGTCAGATCAAGTCGCAACAGGACAGAGTAGAATCTGATACAGTCTGGATTCACAGTGACTATTGTGAATAAGAGCAAAAAAATATTGTACGAGGTTTTACTGGTGTGAGAGATGGAAGGTGAAAAGCCTGAATTTGGGTGATGAAATTGGTTTACCTGGTAAATTAACCCATTTTTATTTTCTATTTGACTCTTTTTAAAATATATAATTCCTTATGTTGCTTTTATGTTTTATGTAAAGCACTTTGAATTGCCTTGTTGCATAAATGTGCTATACAAATAAACTTGCCTTGCCTTAAAAAAAAAGAGCACTTGTCCCTTCGCTAAGCCACAGCGCAGAATAGGACTCGCTCTAACTGACGTTCGACACTTTCATGGCTGCATTCCATTGACTCGTATGCAATAGGAGTCGTTTTCTAGCTTTTTTTCTGTATCTTTCCAAGATATGGTCAAAGGCTGTTTACTTGTAATAATTAGAGTCGCTACACAGAGAGGTTGAAAGTAGAATTACGATTTATTCACTTTCCAAAACTTAAAACAAATACAGATAAATGTAGGCTGTCTATTGTTTCAAACTTACTACTGAATGTAACGTTATAAAGCCCTACTATTTTTGCTTTTTAATGATTATAATAGTGAATAGAGACCTCAATCGTCAGGTGATGGGATGGATCACTTTTACACTGATCAGTAGGCTTTAGCTTCTCCCTTTATTTGTTTCACGTTTAGTTTGACAGCCTGAATGTAATTTTCAAATGCATAATGCAAACCTTTCTATGATCACTTTGTTCATTTTTCTAAAGATTAGACAACATTTCTCCATGGAGTTCAGTTATAAACAGTGACAGCGCCTTGATAAATCCGACAGGTCCTTCAGTTTGTCGGACGTAGCAACAGTAACTAAGGGGGCTTGGCTAAGCGAAGGATCAATTGAGTATGTGATGCTGTACTCTCAAAGAATAAATGATTGTAGCTGCAGCATATTAATATATAAACCATGAAATTTTCTCTAAACAATAGTTACAAAATGCTATGGTTATGTTAATTGATTTACCCTTCTCAGCAGCACAAATCTAGCAATTGTCTGGTTGTTTATTACGATGAATATGAAGACTTCAGTGTGCAGAAATGCTTGCTGTCTTTAGATTTGAACAGAGTTTCAAGCTAGGTTCATCTCAGAAGTCTTCACAATGCATTCAGATGCATAAGCTTTTTAAGCAAACAAATTCTAATGCACATACACAGTATGTTGTGTTTACGACTAAATACACATCAAAATGTTAGATTGGTGGTGACCTTCTACCGTTCCACCATCGAGAGCCTGTTGACCTATGCTGTGACAGTGTGGCACTCCAGCTGCACGGAGGCC
>JAPMOB010198936.1:0-40403 GCA_029875015.1 Lepomis gibbosus
CTGTAATGCCTCTTTGAGTAAAGAGAAAAGCGCTTATTTTTTCTGTCCAGCAAAATACAAGTGGCAAAATACTCAAAAGTAATTAAATACATATTTTAAATACATTTCATTGAAATACTGCCCATCTCTATTTACAGTTAATTTCTTGTAACCTGGTAGAATTATAGAAATAATGCATGTCTGATTACTTCTATGTCTAATTTTGAAATTCATCATAAGCTTGTTGTGTTTTTATAAATGTGTCTCGGTCTGATCACATATTAAATATTATCGCCAAAGGGAAGATGGTTTAGAAGTACCTACAAGGCAAACTGGAGAAGTAGTGACAGGCATGTGTTATTTCTCTCATCATGCCCTCTTAAATCATGTTTCATTATGCTTGTGTCCATTCCCTATCACTAGTTTCCTCTCATTTATCCTTCCAATCTTGGCCTCTCTTTACCCGGTCCTTTCAGCTCTGTCCACCTGTGCAATAACTCCATCCAGAAGCACCTGAGGCCCTCCCAACAACGCCATCGAGGTATCCCATCAGACAACATGTGGTCGGATGACCAGTTCAGGACCTTTCTGTCCAGCCAGGGCCAGGATGGTCAGTGGCAAACTGTGGTAGTCCCGGGGATGAAGAGTGCTGTGATCCATGCGTTACAGACTACACAGGATCTCATGGAGTCACGCAAAAACACATTTGAGCTCTACGGCGCTGACTTCATGTTAGGTGGGATGGGATTACAGTATGTTAGATTTTAAAAACAAAGGAAGTTCATTTCCACTCAGCTTTGTTTGCATTTCTTAGGTCGTGACCTGCGTCCATGGCTGATAGAAATCAATGCCAGTCCCACTATGGCTCCTTCCACCCCTGTAACAGCACGCCTTTGTGCTGCTGTGCAGGAAGACACATTACGAGTTGTCCTGGACCGGAGAGCGGACCGCACTGCAAACACTGGAGACTTTCAGCTCATATATAGGCAGGTACAGTAGAGTTTTCCTTCCTCTTCACCTTATAGTGAACATTTACTGTAAGTGTCCCAATAATGAGGTTGATATACAGTACTAAAGATGTCACTTTTGGTCTCTAGGCAACAGTAGAAGTACCACAGTATGTAGGAATCAACCTGCTTGTTGAGGGCTTCAAGATCAAATGCCCCTGTCCACTTCCGCCACTGAGATCCTCTAACCGGCCAGCACCAAAACAGCGGCGGCTCATCAAGGAGAAGGAACCTGACAAAGGGAAGTCTCTACCCAAGATACTGTCGAAGAGTGCAGAGACTCCACTTCAAAACACCAGCAGTGGGGTTCTGCTACCTCCTCCGGTTCCTCCTGAGCCTCCTGTGCCCGTTCCTATTGAAACCTTCACACTTCACCTGCCAATGACTGTGACATCCATCCACCTGCCCATTAGTGCCCAGTCTCACTCTGTATTTCTGTGGAAGAGCAGACCAGAGGTATCAAAAGGCTGCACAGAGAAAGTCCAGCCCTGTACCATAGAGAATGATCAAGGTCCTTCTTTGCCTCTGGAGATTACCATTCAAAAACAGTCCAGAGAAGCAGCCACCAGCACCTTGAGTACCTAAAAAAAAAAAAACATTCAAAAGAAGGTTTGTTGACCAACTCATTCACATGCTCCTTCAATTTGAATTTTCTTTTTGCAGGGTTTTTTGGCCTACCTCATAATAAAGTCTGCATTTTACAGATTCCCATGTCTTGTTTTCCACTCATTACTTTCTTAGATTTCAGAGTTTGGTTTAACACAACAGTGCCCCTGTTATTTTGAACCCACAGAAAGAGGCTGAAAACAGTTTATTTAGGGACTATTTTCTTAGTTTCGTTACACATTCACAATGAAGTACATACATTATTCAGAGTAACAGGGAAACTTTTAGCAATGTTGCTGTTTTCTTTCTCTTTAAAATGCCATCAGTGTTGGGAGTATCAGAAACAAAAGTACATTCACCTCCATTGTACTGTGGTGTTGTCAACAATCTAGCTAAATAAAAACAAAACACTCTGCATGGCTTCATTCAGTGGTAGGTCAGACAATAAATTGTCTAGAATAATTAGTAATGACAAGGTGTTGTGGGTGAAATACTGGAGACACAATGAGGAACAAGATGCCGTTGTATTTCAAGAGCAGACTAATGAGGCTCAGAATTGATCATTTTTTTTATGATGGGTCACAGCTCATTTTGGAGTTGAGAGAAATTATAGTTGATGGCAAGAAGTCTTTCAATCTTGACGACAGTCAACACGTAATACAAATCATACCAAGTTTTATTGGTTACTTACACAATCATACGCAGTAAATCTTGTAAGGGAAATTATTTAGTGCTCCAGAAACATGAAAATATAAACCGTAATGGGTTTATACAAAGTACTGGGTTTGTACAGTGTATAGCAGGAGGCGTGGCTTATAATACAAGTGTGTGTGTGTGTGTGTGTGTGTGTGTGTGGTCAGCAGAGAGATGAATCTGTTGTTGGGGTCATAAAGGTATTTTATGGTCCTCTCAGCCCCTCACCCTGCACCTCCAGGTACGTTCAGCTGATCGCACCACCTTCTGCAATGCCAGGCAGCCCCTCTTGGTACCATTCCCAAAACCAGGTTCTCTCTGCTCTCTGTGTTGCAGGTATAGGCACCTTGAGGGGCTGCGTTAAGGCCTTTGGCATCTGTTGTTGTGGTAGAGATGCTGACGGGTTGTCTTCACCATGTGAGGGCACCATGATAGGACCTTTGTGATGCAGTAACAGAGGTATCTAAAGCTGATGATACACAGAGCAACTTTTAGAGCTATTGTGCAGGGCAACGTCGCCGTCAATGATAATGTGTAAAGATTACAACTGCAAACCCGTTCGCCCACCACTCCGCCACCTGCCCTGCACCGCTGCCAGTTGCTCAAAACATAGTCGGACTTGCCACTAGCAACATTGCCCAGCAACATTGCTCAAAAAGTTGCCCAGTGTATCATCAGCCTAAAGCTGTCCATCCCTCTCCACCGGGCCCCATGGATCCTGAGGGAATGGTAGTTCCTCTCCCACTTATTCCCAGTCCACTATCAACGCTTTAGGACTGGAAAGCCTGATTTATTACTAAAGTAACAAAAACAGAGTGGGAATACTGATTCTGACTCTGATCTGCAGACCTCACGCTCAACAATACACAATAACAGTTGGTGGCGATAGTACCCAAATGAAGGGGTAATACAGATTTTCACATGACGACGAAGAAGAAGCGAGACACCAGAGCGGACGAGACGCCTCTGCCTATCCGTACTGAGAAATGGCGGCGTCCGTGTGCCGAGTCGGGAGCACTGTGGGTCGAACCCTCGCTAAAGCCCGCAGCGTAAGTACAGATTTAAAGGCTAAGCAGAAAAGCTTTTTGTAATGTGGAATATCTAAGCGTGATATGTGCAGCTCTTGTTTTGGCGTAACGCTGACAGTAATTGAAGAGAATTGACCGCTTCCTAATTTAACAAGCTAACCGGTTAGCATTAGTTAGCTAGCAGTGAATGCAAGGTCAACTGTCAAAAGAGGCAGTACCCCGAGTACTCTTCAACAATCTCTTGATGTCTAACATCCACGTTATATATACGTTGTCCAGAGCAGATGGCCATCATTAAGTCGTCTTGGGTCATTTACAAGGTCAGCAGCTGTAACGTTTGCCACTTGTCCGCACACCGCGGCTAAGCCTCCTGGCTAGCAGCATTAGCACGGTGACAAACAGGGCTGAGCATGTTAGCTTCCAGATTTTGTAATCATCCCCTAAAATAGCTAAAATGTTAAACTCGATACTTGGTCCAGCTTCAAATCAGAATATATATAAACTTATATTGTCTTCTGGTTTTGTCTAGTTTTAGTTAATCCATTGGCAGATAGCTGAAGGTGTCAATGTCAGGTGCCAGAATAAGTTTAGATGTTGTCCTGTGAAAACATTTCTAATCTGCATGTGAACGAATCAATAATATTTAAAGCGTTTAGTACAGTCTAACCCAGGAATACAGACCGTGGACCCAAGTCCATAAGTCACTGTTCTTAAATTCCCAGGACGTAACCATAGCCCACTTTGCTAGGTAAGAATATTAACAAGCAGAGGCTACAGCCAATATTATAAAGTTTTTAAATGTGCACAATGTAGGAAAGTAGTAATTTGCAAAATATTTCTCAACATCTCTTAATTATTCATATTATGGAGGATGAAAATATGTAAAAGTGTTTTTCTGATGCATTTAATATGAACAGAAATGTCTTATTATTCTAACAGTATTTTTTTAAATGTATAGGATTTTTAAAATGACTCTTGTTGCCTCTTGGTGTCTTTACTCGTCCAGCCCATCTTGCTGTCTCTGAGGCGTGGACAGGCCTCAGTCAGCTATGCCCAGAGTCTGGTGGGAGCCCCTGAAACTCGCCTCACTGCCCTGGACAATGGTTTGAGAGTTGCCTCTGAGGAGACTGGACATGCTACATGCACAGTAAGAACACAGTAATAGGTGGTCTATTTGCAACCATGTAAAACATTTTAAAGAACTTTTATAGACTCACCATTTCACTGTCATTGAATGGTATGTGATGAAAAGAGTTATCTATTAACATTCCCCCCATTCTTTACATGTCTCTTCCTCATCATAGGTTGGACTGTGGATCAGTGCTGGCAGTCGCTATGAGAGTGAGAAGAACAATGGAGCAGGCTTC
The DNA here is from genome assembly GCA_029875015.1 of Lepomis gibbosus. Classification (NCBI taxonomy): domain Eukaryota; kingdom Metazoa; phylum Chordata; class Actinopteri; order Centrarchiformes; family Centrarchidae; genus Lepomis; species Lepomis gibbosus. The sequence goes on from JAPMOB010198936.1 coordinate 4,681, forward strand.
TTCCTGGAGCACATGGCTTTCAAGGTAGACAGTAGTAGACTTCATGACCTTAAAGGTAACCGGTGAAGTTTTCCTGTAACCAAGTGTTATATTTAGATTCAGTGCTGGTCACTGTAATTGTATGGATTTTTGAGGTCTAACAAACACATTGACAGCATTTCATTCCTCATAAATTTGCAAACGCTGATTTTTCTTTTTGAAAGTTTGAAGTCAGCATTGTTAATATATGGAAACAGAAGTACTTTCTTTTCGCACGCTTTATTGATGTACTGTGTAACAAATGATGTGATTTTTGGTCCACTTAGCAGGTCTTGGTAGATAAGTAACTTGTATGGACAGTAAAATGGCTCACAGCAGTTCTAGCGGAGTGCCACTGCAATATGCAAAAAGTCAGGAACCAACAAGCAGAATTGAAATGTGCACGTCTTAACGAATCCACGGTTCTTGGAAATTTGCTACAGGTTCTAGCTTGGAACCAGTTCTAGATACCCAACCCTATCTACCTGTTAGCCAAACGGTGCCATTACACAGTTCTTCCATTCACCTTTATTCTTGCCCCCTAGGGAACCAAGAACAACCCTCAGACAGCGCTAGAGCAGCAGGTGGAGGCTATGGGTGCTCACCTGAGTGCCTACACCTCCAGGGAGCACACTGCATACTACATGAAAACCCTGGCCAAAGACCTCCCTAAAGGTGAGATGACCTGCTTACAAGCAGTGAAATAAACTGGTTATCACCTGGTTTGTTTGCTAGTTTGAACAATAACCTGATTTCAACCGGATATCCTTGTAAAAAAAATAAAATTGTAAGATGAAGTGTGAGCATATCCTAATTTTAGTTGTGAACAATCCTCTGTTGTTTCTGTTTCCCAGCTGTGGAGCTGCTGTCAGAGGTGGTGCAGAGCTGCTCGTTGAGTGAGGCAGAGATCGAGCAGCAAAGAGGTGTGGTGCTGCGTGAGTTAGAGGAAGTTGAGGGTAACCTACAAGAGGTTTGCCTGGACCTGCTGCATGCCACAGCCTTCCAGGGCACTCCCCTATCACAAAGTGTGCTGGGACCCTCCAACAATGCCAGGTAGGAGGATATGCATGCTTACACACACACTTAAATATTACTCAAAATTGCTTTTATCAGAGGTATTAGGCTGTCAAAACAGTACAGGGTTGTAATGAAAGTATGGCTTCAAAAGTAGCACTCTTCATTTGTCATAATGTAACTTAAAAACTTAATTGTGCATTTTCTTTCAGTATGTCTGTTCCATGTTATATTAAATTCTGCACCATTGTGTAAGTTACCACCAGTACTCTTCAATTCTCCCAGGACTCTGACCCGCCAGGACCTAGTGGAGTACATCAATAGCCACTACAAAGCCCCTCGCCTGGTGCTGGCTGCTGCTGGAGGTAGGTCCTCTTCTTCCTAAAGCACACCACGACGAGGCACGCTGGCAGCATGTGAATTTCTACTTTTCCAGAAATTACTTGGCATTTGTCTCATGTGTTTCCTCTACAGGCATAAACCACGAGGAGCTAGTTGGTTTGGCCAAATCTCACTTCAGCGGAGTGTCTTTTGAGTATGAGGGAGATGCTGTCCCTGTGTTGTCACCCTGCCGATTTACAGGCAGTGAGGTGAGATGTGTTGACAAACTAATAGTTGAGATTGATGCATTTGATTCTTGCCTGTGACAGAGCTTAGAGCACGATATTTTATATTTTAATTATCAAACATGTTGATCTGGTCCTTTCCTCCTTCTCCTCAGATCCGCATGCGTGATGATGCTTTGCCTCTGGCACACATTGCCATCGCTGTGGAGGGGGCCAGTGTTGCTAGCCCAGACATTGTGCCACTCATGGTTGCCAACTCCATCATCGGCAGCTATGACCTCACATATGGTGGTGGAAAGGTTGGTGAAATGTGTTTTAGTACAGGCGCATTTAAAAAAGACAACAACAGTGAAATTAGCAACTGTAACCAGTAGCCTACCTCCTAAAGTGAATTAATCTTATTGGTTCAGCTGTGTCCCCTTTGAGCTTTGCCCACTTGAGGTTTTTAATGTCTTGAGTGGCCATTATAAAGGGGTAGACTATGATTCTCTCTGAAAACCTGGGTCAGGGGTCTCACTCCTGCCTCCGGACCTGTCGAGAGGAACAAGATCTGAAATACATAACAGCTGTTTTGTCATGGACTTCCCGTCCCTGGGTAGAATAGCAATTTTAAAAATAAAATGTATTATTTTAAAAAATACAACAATTAACAGATGTCATCATATTCATGTCATATTTTTCCTTACAACCTAACACCACAGTTATTTGATGCTGGTGTGATTACGGTCTCACTTTGATTGTGAACAGTAGAACATCAACGTCCATTCCTTCCTCTCACCTGTAGAATCTGAGCAGCCGTCTGGCTCGCCTGGCAGAGGAGAAGAAACTGTGTCACAGTTTTCAGGCCTTCCACTCCTCCTACAGCGACACTGGCCTGCTTGGCATTCACTTTGTGGCTGATAAGCACAACATCGAAGACATGATGCACTGGTCCCAGAATGCCTGGTCAGTAATGATTCTAGGACAGAGACACACGCAGAACACCGTAACAATATTATTGCATGTCATTTTTAGTTATTGGACACAGCAAATATTTCGTCTTATGTCCCCCACTTTCTGCTCCCCGCAGGATGAACCTGTGTACCACAGTGACAGAGAGTGACGTAGCCAGAGGCAAGAACGCTCTGAAGGCCAGCCTGATTGGACAGCTCAATGGTACGTAACGTGTCTGTCATGCATTCACACAAACACACTTAGAATTCTCCGCCTGGTCACAAATCTCAATACCTCTTTGTCTTGTAGGAACAACACCAATTTGTGACGACATAGGGAGACACATCCTGAACTATGGCCGGCGTATTCCTCTGGCAGAGTGGGATGCTCGGATTGATGTGAGTTGACACGTTGCCCTGGACCATTTGTGCAATCTCTCATAATCTGCTTAAAATCGCTAAGTCTGTCTCCAGGATAAGTTCTTACTTCTCTCCACATCCCTCCTTTCAGGCCGTGACCCCCAGGATGGTGCGTGACATCTGCTCCAAATATATCTACGATAAGTGTCCGGCCGTGGCAGCTGTTGGTGAGTTCTTTGTGATTTTGGCCCTGTTGCAGCCCATGCTGTTATCTTTTTCTCTAACCTATCCCTCCTGCCTTTGTCCCCCAGGCCCCGTTGAGCAGCTACCTGACTACAACAGAATGCGCAGTGCCATGTACTGGCTAAGGTTTTAAGAAAAGTTGTTGTGTTGCTCCATGTGTCCTGTGTTTGCTCCTCATCTTTCTCTTCAACTTACCCCGTTTTCCTCCTGTCATCACTGCGAGAGTGAACAGCTGAGGATTATCCACATGTTGGCTTGACAGCACAGGCAGCCGTCCACCCTCTTTCACCTCCCCGCCTCCCTCTCTAATCCCGCCCATCACTCTTAGTTAGCAATGAGGGGGGCAGCCAGTCTGCACATTGAGTGTTGAAATTACGCATCGGTTACCTCTTGATTGTACTACAAAGGTCCTCATCACCTGATTCTGACTTGGAGTAGAGAGAGGGTGGACTTGAATAGTAAGTAATTATCTGCTGGACACAGTACAACCAGTACTGAATACAACCAGTTTGGAGCAACAGTATATTTATAATTTCTGAAGCATTTTTTTTCTGTCCACTATTGTACATAACAGAGGCTCTCATTCCAACATAATAAAAATACTGTAAAACACTGATCCAGTGGTATGTGGTGTATTGCTTTTCAAAGTTTTAAACACAACACCTTATGTATTACATTTTAACATCCTTCTTACCCTTTTTAGCACACTTTTTTTTAGCACACTGTTCTTAGTGTCACAGTCCAGTATGATGTTTTTCTGATTATTGCTTAATTCAATTTTCATTATTGCTTAATTCAATTATTGCTTAATTCAATTGTATTTATGTATGCGTGTAGTAACACGCATTAATGGGAAATGGTTGCATAAAGAGGGAGAGAGGAGCTCAGTGCATCATGGGAAGCCCCCTGGCAGTCTATAGTTGCATACTTAAGAAATGGTTCAGGGCTCACCTGAGCCAGCCCTAACTATAAACTTTATCAAAGAGAAAAGTCTTAAATCTACTCTTCAATGTAATTCTAACTGCCCACAACACATGTACAAGAACAGTACAACAAAAAATGTTTACTTCTCACTGACCTGATTCTGTAAGTATCTATCGATGCATAATCAGTCACATAAGACAATGTGTTTGTAGGCTCATGAATGTTATAGACACTTAACACTGCCTCCTGATTTCATACCACAATTATTGCCGGGACTGAAAGAAGTACAGTGTCAGTCTGTCTTTGATTTTTCTAGAAAACAAGCACACAGCTGTTATCCCTTTATTCTCCTAAAAGCACACTTTGTCTGTTTTCATTGTCACTCGGTTCTGTCTTGTAAGCATACATTAGATTTCAGTGATCTATGATTTAAGGTGTAATTTCAGGTTGTGGGCTTCTTACATTTTTTCACTGACTAATGTTTTGTTAGCATTTGCTATTGTCAGTTTGTGTTCTGTATGTATTACTATCATTTTCTTTATGATATGGTTATGTTGTTTGTATTTGAACATCAATATGCAGAGCAATCAAATTGACTTCACTGATCAAAGAAATTGTTCAGTTATGATACATTGTGTTTATTCTATCCATAACCCTACATCAATAGGGTACCTGAATAATAAACCAGGACCTGCTCTTACATATGTTTTTATCTTGAATCATCGATGACATAACCTTAGATTCATGCGTCATGCTGTATCTGTGACAATAATGCTACCGGTAAACAACCCAGGACATCTCTGTTGGCTGCTTTATGATATTTGTGTGACCCGTGTTTGTTTATATGACGGCAACGGAGAAATCTTGTAATCGTGAGGGCCCCTGAGGGCCCAACTATCATAATCAGGTTGTATTTGTAGTATTCATATCATTAGCCTGATGAGGATAAGTACCTTGATGGGCTGGACTGGAGGCGACTCAAGACACGAGATGGGCTTTGTCTTGTTCAGCCTCCTTCCTGGGCCTGACAGCCTCATCCTCCATGTTGTTTTCTGAGGGTTTTCGCTGAACATTGCCCTTCTCTCTTCCTCTCTGTTCTGTAAATAGAAGCATTTGTGTACTTATCTTGCGTACTAATACATTATGTTCCCTTTGAGGGGTAACAATGCAGTGTCCAGCCTTTTGATTGAATTTTTCCACGTCTTACCTGGCAAAAAGATTTCACACAAGGACACATGCACATACTGTAGCTGTGATGGCTGTCATAAAAATCTGATCTAGGAAAGTGAGAACATAAGTTAAAAAAAACCCAAAAACAAATACTGATTGGTGGATCCTCAATCAAGCCTATCATTGGAACCAAGGAGCAAGTTACTTTAATTCTACTTTAACTATTAAGTAACACATAAATCCCCTTTTTAAAAATCCGTAACTAAGTGAGCCATTTAGTGGCTCTTGCTCCCTACTAAATGCTCCCTGTAGAATCTAATCATTCACAGTAATGTGGACTGCTTGTAGTCTTCATGTAGAAATGATTTTTGGTGGGGGGTTTGTGACATAGGCTACTTGTTTTAGGTTTAGAACATTACATTTTTTTTTAAAAACATGCATTGTTTCAGGAAAGTACGAAAGAAACAAACAGCTATGCAGTGCCTGCATGAGATGTATCTGGCCTTGTAGCATCAAACATTTGCCCTTGGCCTGAGGTTGTCTCATTAAGGTCATGATAAAGTTAAACCAACCAGTTTCAGACCTTTGGTAGACCCCTAAGTCCATTGAGCAGATCCTGATGATCAGCTGGGTTAAAGATGAGAAATCATGTTTCAGTGAGGTTGTTACTCTTTCGAGAACAATATCTGGTTTTAATAGTGGGGTTGCGGTCTTTTATTTAAGGAGAAATTGGCCACCTGCAGGGTGTTGGTGATCCTTGGTGTGTTGTGCCGTGTTATCGAAGGGTCTAGGCAATTCATTTCCCACACACACACCATAACCTGACAGGAAGATAAGCTATCAGTATGAGTATAAGGCACATGTGAAATAAATCTGAATCAGTGTTAGAAATCACAAACACAATAGAAACTACAAATGTGATCACAACAATTTGTAATAGTATGAAAATCAGTTGTCTTTTAACATGTCATATGCCCCCAGATTATAACGATGAGACTATGGTCAGTGTGTTGATACTTTTGAAAATAGATGGTGGGTTTCAGTTGTGCTTTGACTGCAGACTGGGGCAACTATCCAATTCATTATAGTAGTGTGACTACCATTGTGTTATTTTTAGAAAGAGACAAACGGCAATGAGTGTAGAGGAAATGAGATGAAATGAGGGGAGGGTGATGGGAGTGTAGAGATGTAAAAGATAAACAGAGAGGGGAAGGGGCAGTGTCACTGCGAAGACCGACGTGGATGAAAACAAAGTCGTGGACGAGCAGGCAGAAGTCCAGTTGAACATCCGACTGCGTGCCACACAGGAACTCCTCGAGACCACAAGGAAGAAGAAGCTGAGAGACATACAGTATTATAGGATATCTGAGGGTCAAAGACAAGAGAACACGATCAAAGCCCTGCCTTAGACCAGAGGAAGAAGTGCCTTTTTGTCAAGTTACCAACTTTTCACAGTGGTGACACCGTGTAAGTATTGATGGGGATCATGACACTGCGTACCCAGGTTTATCCGTACATATGTCAGAAATTATTGCATGAATTATTAGAAAGTTGGAGAAAATGTTAGAGAATGAACAATTCTCTACAGAAGACTGTATGCATGCGCAACATGATTTTCTGTCTTTTTGAAGCTATGTTAACTGCACAGTGGATAAATCCTGTATGTCCATTTGTGCATTGGTAGGGACTACTGAAATGTAAATCTTAATTGGATGTTCCTGGTGATTTTATTGCATCACTGCACATTTCCTACCTACAAGTCTCCTGTTTTTCACCACTAGTCTCACTTTATAACTGAAGTTGGATTTTCATATGAAATCAGTAAAAAAAACGTGTTTTAGACAGTTTCCCAGTGCATGCCGAGAGAAGACTTGCAGCGTCACTGTTGAGTACTGTTGAGTCACTGGCTGATCTCTTCTTCTCTCCCTGTATACAGAATCCTGACCATGCGAAGCCTGCGTGTGTGTTTCTGTCTGGCTCTGCTGCTGCCTTGGTGTGTCCAGAGCCAGAGGAGCGCTCTTGCCAAACTTGATGAAGACACACAGAGGGACGTGCTGGCTGTCGACATCCTGAACCGCAGCGGCGTGTTGAACTCATTGCTCCGATCAGAGTATCACAGTGTGCACCGGCGAGCACGAGCCCCGCGTCCAGCCTCCCAGGTGCCAAAGAGAGCCCAGCAGGGGTCCCGCTTCGCCCTGTCCCTCGATGTTCCCACCAGCATCCTTAGCGTCCTCATAGACCTGGCCAAAAACCAGGACATGAGAACCAAGGCAGCAGCCAATGCAGAACTGATGGCACGAATAGGCAAGAGGAAATAAGAAGCAGGGCGCCTGGGAGCAGTCAGAAGTGTGATGGACAAAATCTCACCTCACAGAGAAATTAACTCTTACATTGTGGCCCTGGCACTTGGTTAGAAAGAATGATAGTTCAGGTGAAAACAATCATTGCGGTCAGTATCTGTCCTATAGAGCTTTCATCTGCTTTACTTTTATACGTGTATTAAATGGTTAGATTACCTCATTCCACACCCAAACCCCTCCATGGACTGACTCTTGAAACAGACGTAATTAGAGAGAATGGTGTATAACAAAACAAAAGGACCCTGCAAACAATGTAAGATGAAGCTGGTCTTTTGTCTCAAAGATTATTTACCCATGGGTTAGAAACCGTGATAGGGTTCTGAAATCTGTTTCTTGTGTTTGCATGTGTAATCTTGAATTCAAAGAAAAGGTTGTTCAATTAAATCCAATATGATAATGATATTTTTTTCTCAAGTCTAATTCTTTTCACTCTGCATTGATATCAGGCATGCTTAGTATAATTTCAAGCATCAGCAACCCATAAAGCACAAATGAATGGGTCTGAGCCAAATGAGCCTGCGTCACCCACAGCGGCGTCTGATATGTGATAACAGGACAAAGACATTGGCAGGATATTGACCACTGAAAGAAGAACAGACCCTTTCTATAGACCTTTGTTCACTAATACTTGATGAATTTGGCAAACAAGGCGCAGCTATTTTAAGTCTGATGCATTATCTGCTCTACATTAGATTAATATCTGTGACATGATTCATCTGGGCACCGGCAGTGAGCAATGAGCATGAAATGTGAAGCAACAGAGTGAAATAAACTGCTCATCTGATTTATGTTTGAGTTTAATCTGTCGCCGGTTATAACCTTGAATAATGTAGTGTATCACTTCAAGCTTCAATTTTATAATAACTAATGCCAATACAGTTACACTGCTAGAAGCAAAGCCACTATGAAGTCAGTACTGGGCATCACAGAAACTCTCCAACCCTCACAAATACACAAATTACCCAGCAATTATTCAGACATTAGGATTTGATTTTTGCCTCAGCTGGCATCAAGGAGCACAGGGTTTATATTGCCATGAGAATATTGTAACAATAATCTATTTAAGGAAGCCTAAGTGGCTTTCTCAGGCTTATGTTACAGCAGTTACACAGGCAATGTACCACTAAGGAAACTAGCATTTCTGCCTCTGGATATTTAAAAAGTAAAGTTTTGTTTCCCAGACTACAGCCCTGTAGTCTGGTGAAGTGTGGTTATGAAACAAATGTTGCTATTTAAATTGGAGGGGGAAAAAACTCCACTCAGCATCATAAGGCTGTTATCACAATAACGCTATAATGAGTGCAGTCCTCTGAGAAAGCACAATCTTAATTTAGCCTTTTCAATTTGGGTTTAAACTTGTGTCCCAGATTAGTCTTGACAAGTTTATTTCTGCTACAATTGCTAGCTAATATTACAGGAAATAAACATGGGAAATAAATATATTGGTCACTACATTGATCTGACATACTTACCAGTGAAGTTCTACCCAAAAAATGTTATCAAATGTGATGCCTTGTTATAAACTACTATAAGTTAGTGAAATGATCCACTTGACCACTTTAATGCATCTCTAATAGTAAATAAACCATAGGCTCTTAAAATATAAGTGGCAATTTTGTATTATGGGTGCTTTTACTTTCAATACCTCCAGTAGTACATTTAGTTGCTTATCCTTAGTTTCCTACTTCTGTACCTTTGAGTGCAGGACTTGAACTTGTGACAGGAGGTGTGTCCTACCTGCTAAACTGAAGCAGTTTGTCGTTCGTCCACATGGTGTCCTCGTTGTCTCTCCTCCACCCTCGGACTGCATTTTACAGACATTAACTATGACTACTATTGAGCTTAAATTTTGGCGTAAGACGGCTACTCATGTATTCAAATATAGCAATTATGCATTCCTCCTTCCTGGATAGTCTATTGGTGAAATGCTCGAGAGCTAGCATTCAAACGGATGGGAGAGAAAGTAGCCAAAATGGCGCAGACTGTAGTCGTTAATTAGTCTGCACAGGTGTTGTTAATTAGTGCTGAGGCAGTGACGGGCTCATGTGGAGGCACTTTACCGCAGGAAGACTCAGGGGAAAGTAAGTCTTAATACTTTACTGTTTTCTTTTTAATTCGGGTTTTAGCATGTTTTGCCCTATAAAATGTTAAACAAGGCTGAGCACACATTTCAAATAAACCAGCGAATCTCTAGGAGGCCTACTGCAATTTGGCATGATGCTCTGGTGGTGTTGCAGTCTGTCCTTATTTGTGATGAAGGTGACCAGTTTATTCCGTATTCTGTATAAGGCCTACCCCTTAGTAGTTGTTTAAAGTTAAGTACCCACCCACCAGTCTACCTCAGTCTGTCCATATTGCCAGGAGGCTTTGTTGATACAGGCCTAGAGGTGCAGTCCTTTTTAATCAACACATATTCTGATACTATACCAACCAACTAACAATCTATAGGGATTTTACTATCTTGAGATCTGAAAGCTGGACATGTTATCTTAAGAAACAAGAATCAGTTTTCTCACCAAATTTGAGGTCATTCACACAGAAAATCACACATTTTAATTCACTCTCCTTTTCCCTGAGTTTTGATTTTCTATTTTTCCCTTTTGTACTTTAAAGAAAGCCATTTTTTGCTACTCCAGCATCATCACAGGGCCTAGTGCCCGTGGCGCTGCTTCTTCCTACAGCAGGTTTAAAATTGTACCTAGGTGGCTAAGTGTTCTGTCGTCATTTTCATGTCAGTCTCTGGGTTTTAATTGTTGTGGCCAGTGTACACAGGTGATCTCAGACTACCTGTAGCTTAGGTTGTGCAACATGGTGTAGTTAACACTGGGAGGTCCGGGCACTCCCTGTCAGCTGACACACCAATGCGTAAGACCACGTGTGGTGAACATTGAATGATGACCTCATTTCGGAAATGTTCAAGATTTGTAGTTTTGTGCAATCGCACCACTGTTGCCTATTGTCTTCAGCCTCTGGCAGAGACAAACAGTAAGGTGCAAATTCAATCTATCAAAGCTGTCTCAGAAGTCTGAGTAGATCTATGTGAAAAAACAGCCATAGTTTTGAGATAATAGGAATTAAAATTGCCTGTCATATCACAATACCTCTTTTTTTTCACATGATCACCAAATGCATTCTCCCTTTTTAACAATTTAATGGAGAACATGGTGAATATCACCTGTTTCCTGTCTGTTTTGTTTAATCTTAGTTTGATGTTTATATCAAATTCACAATTGTGAGTCATGAAATCCACATTTTAATGACATCATCAGATCACAAACCTTTGTATTGTATTAAAGGTGCTGATTCACCCAAATTACACAAAACATATTAAACTCTATTCTTACTTTCCACAGCTGCTATTTAGCCATGCCAATACACATTTCTGCCACGATCCTAATACAGCAGAGTTGTAGTTAGAATTTGATTTCTACTGTGCAAAACATTAAAAAACAATTTTAATGTCTTTTAAATCTTTCCAATAATAATGTCCAGGCTTATTTGGGAAATTCACAGAACACACTGTCTGACATCTTAAAACCTGGATAATTTCACCCAAAGCTATCCACTAGAGGTAAGTGAGAAAATGTATCTTTTGCTATTTGGTTGAACTAGCCCTTTTTCAGGATGTTCAGTTGATGTAACTGTTTCTATATATGACTGGATTTCACAGGGGAGGGTCAGCGGGAGTGATCACGGAGAATTACTCAATAAAGCCGACAGCTTGCAACTAGCTCAAGAGTCATCAGCACAAAGTTCAGTGATAAAGTGGTGCAAGAAACAAAAGCAGGGAGTATTCGTTACCACAGAGAATTAGTGATCAGAACAAAGTTAGGAGCTAAACTTCAAGAACACTATAAGGATAACTTTCAAACGCGGTCAGGACAACAGCTGGTGAAGTGTCAGCTTTCTATAACTGTAAGATTCTTGACATTGTAGATATTGGGAAATGTGTGTAGTGTATTGAAGAAAATGGATTGTTTTACAGATTAGATTCATTCGTGATATATGTAAATGTGTACACTGCTTGGGCACTAAACAGGACCAGTGCCAGAATTTGCTTAATTGCTTGCCTTAATTTAATGCTGGAATGTAAAATGTACCAACTTTCCAAGCTGCAGTATTCACTCAAAGCTACTACTTGATCCATCTGTGACGCCTGTTAGTAATGTTACCCTCTGCTGTTAGTGATGATGTGTTGTTTCCTTGGCGTTAAAGTCTTAATTGCTAAACAGATGATATCTCCAATCACAGGTGGAGGAGCTCTTAGATGGATTACACTATGAAGTCCCTCAGCCTTCTGACTCCTTCTACCCTCACCAAGTAAGAGCACCACTCAACATTGTCACTAGTAAAAAGTTGACAAGATTTGACATTATGAGGTTTACATATATCTTATCTTTCAGGTGTGTGACAGCCAGTGTCTCAGCCAGTGCTTCAATGACCCAGCAGCTCCTGTCGGGTCGAGCTCCTCGGCCGAAGCCCTTCAGGGTCACAAATGCTGACCGCAGTGTGAAGAAGGGCATCATGGCAGACACGCTAGAAGACCTCATGAACAAGGTAAGGAGGGGACATAAAGTGTTGAAAAAGCTGAGGTAAGGAACTGTGATGTAGTTGAGGGTGTAGTATGTTCAAACAGTTACTCACACTTGAAAGCAAAATAAGACTAAAGTTATAATAAGGAAGCAGAGAGACACCGTGCAGTGTAATAGATGATTCAAACCACAGACAGACTGGCCCATAATTCACTCATTGCTGCACCATCCGTGAGGCTTGGGCACATTTCGCACTCCTGCTGGTAAAAGTTTAAAACTTAAGGGTACATTATTTAGCAAACAATGCACTTATTTATCTCTCTCTCTCATCTTACTCTCTAAGGTTACCGACTCGTTGAGTATACCGTGTGCCAGCGCACTGCTGCTAGATGAAGATGGAACAGGGGTGGAGACAGAGGACTTCTTCCAGACGCTGCCTGAAAATGCTGTCCTCATGGTCCTGGAGAAGGGCCAGAAGTGGACCCCACATCCAGTATGATAGTGTTTGACCCTTTTCACATCAACCACTAGGTGACACTGTTGATCAGCTGCTTCAGCTTTAAATTGCACAGTGTGACATATTGATCTTCAGCGTTTGTTATGCTAGCGATTCTTTGATGTAGTGACTGAAAAGACAGGGAAATGTTTCTTTAATGCAGCAGCCATGAATATGGATGGAACATGGGTGTGTGTAGACTGAAGAATAATACACTGACTATTCAGTGAAATTTAATGAGCAAATATTTCATCCTTCAAACTGAATAGGGGAGTAATATGTCAGTTATTGTGCGAAGGCAGAACACAGGGCGAACACCAGAGATTAGTTTCTTCCTTCATAATTTTTAGAGAAGAATCAGCGGCTGGGGTCGAATATTAATCTGACCCAGAGGTATCACCTCATTTGAAGGCTGTTCACCCAAAAGCACTTAATTTCTAGAGAAACGTATGCATTCAGTGATTCTAAATGTTTTCTCTGGTGACTTCAAACTGACTTTGCTTAATTGTCATTTGCCTTTTCCATCATCATTGACAGGAGCTGAACTGTCTGGCGGAGCTGGGTGCTGTCCTTTGGCCCAGTTTGCTGGCTGCAGTCACACCCAACGAAATGCCTGTCTGTAGCCTTATGTTTCCTTTCCTGTTGCCTCACAGAACAGCCCCCCCAGAGATCAGCTCTGGCCGCAGCACCGGACAGATGTGGCCAAGCTGACATTTGACCTCTACAAGAACAACCCCAAGGATTTCATTGGGTGCCTGAACGTGAAAGCAACCCTGTACGGTGTTTATTCTGTGTCCTATGACCTGCGCTGTTATGCTGCCAAAAAGATGCTGAAGTGAGTGAAAGAGCCTGCCAAATATCTGGAACCTTTAGATATTTTTATGCTTTTGTGTGGAACAATTATGTAATTGCTGTGTTTTTTTGTTTTTTATTCATGTCAAAGTGTTTCTCTGACTTTACCGAGGCACTCTTTGGATCCCTAGTAATAATTAGAGATGAAAATTGAGACATTTTAATGAGATTGTCTCCAATAAATTACCAAGCAGATCGCCATTGCAATGCAACCACCCACTGACAATTTAATTAATAATTTTCAGGTTGTCTACTGTACATCAGCTGCTTTAAATTAAGACCATTTACAGTATTCAGTGCACAAACCCTGACATGTTAAGTCTAATATCATTTTATTGTGAACACCAGTGTGGGTGGCAGAGTTGAAATGGTCAGATTGCAGAAGAACAAAGGCTAGATTTTACTGAGATTAATTTTGGGAGGAGTTACATCATCGCTGCTGAGATCTGCTGGTTTTCAGCTTTGGCACGGAGCTTCAGTCAGAGCGGATTACATTTTGCAGACTTGTCAAATATGAGGCTTTTGTGCTCACATTGCAAAGCGATAGTTTATTTCTTAGATGTCAGTTTTATGAGATTCATTTAATGTGAGGTTGTGAATATTTCCTGTCAGTCATTTTCCAGTCAGCTGGTGTGATCTGTCATGCCTGTCAATTTCATTTTCTGTGACAATTACTCAAGAAATTAATGTAATTTTTCCCAGATAATATTCTCATACATATGTATATCCCAAGTTGCTCAAATGCTGTTTGCTTGTGCCTGTTTCACCATCTCTGCAAATGGGAATTTGCTATTTCACTCTATTGTCTCTCTGCGCTGTGCTTCCAGGGAAGCTCTGCGATGGACCATCTTCTCTATGCAGGCCACAGGCCACATCCTACTGGGCTCCTCCTGCTACATTGAGCAGCTGCTGGAGGAGGAGGAGCGAGCTGAGAAGAGCCTGAAGTTGCCACAGGAAAGCAGGATCAGGCAGCTGCAGGGCATGCTGCTGGGAAAGACATCCCAATGTTGATGGACTAGAGCTGACAATGACTGACAATGATGGTGGAGCAAACACATTGTCCACTTTTAGATTTGGGACACAATGTGGATTTCACAGATGAAACTGGTGATATCTACCTGTTCAAGTCACAGTTTCCTGTGCAGTTTACTCATATTGCAACACTCTCTTCTCACAGTCACTTTCTTTCTGTTACTTTTTTTGCGCTCTTTGTATGTAGAAGCTGACACCACCAGTTATTCCTCAAAAAGCACTTTACTCACTAACTTTTTCCTATGGAGATGAATAAATAAAAATAACACTTTTATATTTTCCCATTCCGTTTGAGTCTGCATAGGGCTTTGATGTGCAATGGGAGCCCATTAAGCTGTCTTTGTGCATGTGGTTCTTGGTCCGAGTAAGTGTAATTGCTAACAGGTCCAGCTGTCTCTCCCACGCTTCCCTAATTGTCCCCTGGCCTGCGCTGTCCTGTCAGCTGCTGCCTGCCTTTGCCTCAGAAAACCAGGGGAAGAGAGCGAAGGAAGAGCAAGCAGCTGCACGGGGCGAGGGGACGGAAGCAAACCATTATACTGAGAGAGTGATTAAGGCTTCAGCTGGTGGCAGAAGTGCCACTTTTGCCATTTTGTCTTGGTGGCAGCAAAAAGCTGACGACAGATTTGAACTAAATTGGCTGTCTGATATTAACCTGAAGAAGATAAATGTCTGGTATAGATTCAGGTCAAGCGTCAGAGTATGACTTATTGCTACCTCATCGACTGGTTTCTGCTATTTTTTGTTCTCCATTTTCTGTCTACAGAAAGTATTATGACCAGAAAATATAGAAATGCAGTCAGAGGTGGTCATTTATGATTCAGTCCATGTTTTACAATAAATATCCCATGTAATATCAGTTTGTTTTCTAATGTGTTGAGGGTTATGGATGTTGTTTAAATGCAATAAACCATGGGTGATTAAGACATTTTCACATTTTGTACTGGCATTGCATCTGTTAAATCACATATCACATGAACGTATGGACTCTAGCTCCACACCCACATGCAAACACAACATAAAAGTGAGCACTGGTCATGTGCCATTTCTTTGTTTGCACTGAAATGAGTCACGAAGTGCATGCTGATTGTCTCTCATGCTTCAGTCTACACTTATTCAGAGTATTCCCAAATGGCATTAATCAAGTGTATTGAATTTAAGCCATACACTTACATTAAATTGGTTTCTGTTGAACAGGTTGGCGAGTGGTTTGATTTTGAGTCCCCTTCACAGCGTGCAAGTACTTCAGCTAAAAATGCTCAACCATGCACTGATGTCATGGTTGACCTTGACATATGAGCTCCAAATTATAGCTTTACTGTATATTCTGTGATCATTAGAAGACAAACCCTCTGATCCAAATATAAACAAAACCACAAAAAGCACTCAACTCAAGATTGGAGACTTCAGTTGCTCCCAAATTAATTGGGCTTTTTAACAGGAACACAAGACAACAGAAGTTAGTACTTTCTGATGATGTTATTGGTTTGTTTGTACATAACAGGAAAACAGGCCTATAATTATAAAGATGAAATGCTGGAATGTAAATTTTTATTCTTAAGTGTACTAAACCAATGTAGCATTTGAACTCCTACTACACTGTTGGAGTCATGGTGGACAATAAAAAAAAAATCTAAATTGATGCAGCAGAACCAGCCGTACTGTGTTTTATTCCATACAGTCTACTTCTTATCAAAACCTGTCACCTACATTACCCATAATGCTCAAACTCAGAATACTAGCATTGCATGCTAATGTAGCCTCACGCTGGTGCTGACCGCAAGCAGACATGAGAAGTGGGCTACTACAGAGATCTGGTAAGCTCACTTCTTTCTGTGTTCCAGTCAAAGTTGGAAGTCGGAATCTCCCAGTTGAAATTTCCAACAGAAATGACACAGGTCAGTTCATACCGAGTGAATTAAAAAGACAGAGTGACATAAACAATACTGTTAACTGTGTTCTTGTCTAGCTACATCAGTAGGTAATCTGCCAATGGCAGTATAAATGTTGTATATTTCCTAATGTTGATGACATTCGGAGACTGTTTACCATGCCAGCTAACATTGGCAACCTAATGATGTCAGTTTACAGAACAGCTTTTAATATATATGATGGTAGGCCCATGTTATTTTAATTAAGACAAACACCTTTTAGTTGATGGTTTTACAATACCCGCTTCCATGGGTGCTGCCATTGTTGTTTGACGTCAGATTACTGCCTCTTCATGAAGTGTCCTGGTAGATGGATTTTCCCCCAGTTCACAAGTAGGAACTCTGGCTTTGAGTGGCCTTCTAGCGTAGGCTACTTTTTCTAGATGGTCAGATATTTCGAGTACCGAGTTGTCTAGAACGCAACACACTGCCAGATTTTTATTTTTATATTTAAACTTGTAGTTTTCAACCCCAATGGATGCTGATTTAAGTGACATCACTTGAGGCAGTTTATAAAAAATGTGCCCAGCTCCCTCTAGAGCCATAAGAGGCTTTATACAACTATTGTTACATATGCAGTAGTAGCCTATTCCCCAAGACCAAAAAGTAGATCCCCCTTCCCCCAATAATAATGTGAATATTAATTTCGCCAACGAAAAAATTGGACTAGGGCTTTAAAATTCTTCCTCAAAGACCACCATCACACACAAGTTTGGAGTTGTAAACCTTAGATCTGAATAACCTTAATACAGTAGCATATCTTGCACCTCCCTCCTCCTGAGCTCTGCCTGCAGACCGTGCAGGCGGCCGTCCCACTGAGCTGCGCTGGTGTCGGGGGCCCCTGGTGGAGCTGCTGCTGCTGAGCATGTGCTCGACTGCTCCACAGGACAGAAGGGACGCTTCCCATCAACACACAGGTTGCGGGCATGGATCGGTGAGCGCACGGCGCCAACACCAGAGGTAAGCATGCAGTTTTTCTAAAGAATCAGTGTTTTTTTTAATCTGCAGTAACTCGTTTTTTTTATTCTGTGCAGCCGTTTGTCTGTAAATAAATTGTATAAATGTTCGCAGACGCTTGGCGAGCAGTTGGCACTCAGGTAGCCTCCACCAAACCAGACAAACAATAACTTACATGTCCAATCTAAACGGACAGTTCCTTCTTTTTGTATGATAAAAACGTGCACTTACATTTCTATTTTAACTTCTAAAAATGCCTTAGTTGAACTTTTACGCAGCGTTTTTTGATTCTCATATTTCGTATATTTAACAACATTTATGAATTGGAAACAATGCGTTGGTAATGCATTTTAAATTCAACTTTACGTGTTTTTGTGATGGAGGATGAGTACTTGCATTCCCTCCGTGTAGTGCATGGCGCACCGCTCTGTGTGTTTAGCACACGGAGCTCCACGAAATATCGATTTAGCAGAGGAATCAAGGTTTTATTATAAACCACGGGCTGCAAGTGGGAGTAGATGCTTGACACAGTTACGGGCTCCGAGGTTGTGTATTTCTCCCACGCTCCTGAGGGAGTCCTCACTGCAGTCCACTGGAAACATCTCACCATGCATACTGTAGGCTACATCAGCGTGTGTGGTTGTCTGTGTGTTTGCGATGTTCTGCATTTGTGCAGCTTCAGGAAGAAATCACCTAAATACAAAAAAGATAAAATAGTTCAAGCCCCTAATCTTTCAAAAAGCAGGAAGAGTAGCATAAGCACTGTTTAGGACTTGCCATTGATCTGTTCTTCTTCCTCATAACATTAATGATGCACATGAAGTGATGCACTTAAATATTAAACATTTAATCCCTGCAGGTCTGTTTTGACTTATTTCATCCAAATTGTGGTTGTCAAGTTTATGCATCTGCTATTTATCTGCAACAGTTTTGATAACTCATGTAATTTAAAGCAATACCAAGAAATATCTGGTTACAGTCTCTTAACTGTGGTTACTGGTTTTCTTATACTTCTTGAAAAGCCTACCTGCAACTGCAAAAACCATCCATTAGAGTTAGTCTATGTCAGATGGGACACTATGCTGCTCGGCATTTCAGAACTGCAATCTGCCCTCACAGATAATAGAATAACTCGGATTTATAGTCTCATACACGATCCACCTGCTGCATCACACAGTCTCTCTCAGCTCTTCAGCACAAGCAACAGTTTATTTTATGCCAGAGAACAAAACAACTAAAAAGATAGATGTACAGAGGGACAAATAAAGGACGTAAAAGTAAATGCAGTAAGACACAGCAGGCGAGGAGAAGAGAGGTGTTCGTTACAACAGTGTGGAGGTGGAGGAAAGCACAGAGAAAAAGGCAGAAGTCTTGATGAAAGCGCTTGTGCTGGATCTCCGGCGCGCCGTCCCCGTGTGCTGCTGTGGACGGCTTTGATTGTGAACATGAAGGACACACAAAGACAGGACGTGTGTCTGCGTGTGTGTCTGCGTTTGTGTGTGTGCGCCAATACATCATCATCTCCTCTTTTCTTGCTGCCGCCAGCTCACACACAAATGGATACATTGTCTTCTAATTGACTGCTTCTGCAGTTAAGTAACCTCATCATTTTTCACCAAGTGGCTCTCTGTTCAGCATCTGTCATCTGTCAGTTGCAGCACACACATTTTCTCTTGTCTCTATATTTCTTTTCTCTGCTTCTCCTTCAAGCTTAGGTTTTCGATGGCTGGCTATTTTAGGTCCATATTTCAGCTTGGCAATAAATAATTCAGGTAACAGGACAACACAAAGGCCCTCAGTAAGAGCCTGGATGCTTTGCTCAAACCTGAAATGCCCATCTACCTTTTAGAGAGTCTGCCTGAATAATGGATTTGTTTACCAAGTGCATTCTGGTCAATGACTGAATTGGCAGTATGTGCACTCAGCTGTCATTTGAAGATACATCTATATATACATTAAAGTAAGAGTCCCTTGAAGAAGATGAGTTTTGCATGATTTTACTCTCTCTCATATTTCCCCTTAATGCACTCTCTGTATTTCTCCATATTTTATGCCTGTCCTGCCTGTTTTTTTTTAGCTGCTCGTCAGCTACATTATGAAATAAGCCAAATATTTATGACTTTGGTGGTAATTATAATTGGATTTCAGCATAGAACGTATGGATGCCGCTTCAACAAAAGCCACAACTGAGGACTGTAAAACCCCAGACAGAGGGTCAATAAACCAAGAGTGAAGCAGACCCCTGACCCTGCTGGTGCTGCTGCTGTGTTAGCACAGCGGTGAGGGCTAAGGACGCAGTATGTTTTATTTATGCAGATCATGTGACATATAGCATTCTAGCCTACATGTTGTGGAGACTTATTTTTTCATTTAACAAAGTTTTGACTATTTTAGAGGGCATAAGCAGTTTCAAGCAGAATTTTGTTTCTGCTCTCACTTTTTTGTGTAAGGAAATATAAACTATAATGATACTGCGGCTATTGTGCAAATCATTTTCCTTTTTTCAAAAGAGGATAAAGCCTTCTTTGGACTTATTTGTGGAAACAGGATCCCATGGCAGCGGACGGCTGACATTTGAGATCTGCCATTTCTAGTAGGCTCGATGTTGGTTATCTACCACTAGCAATTTAAGACATATGTCCCTTTACAATACTCAGCATCGTGGAAAGAGGACGCTAATTAGTTAATTAGGATGCTAACATTCACATGGGCTTCCCTTCCATATTATTTCAACACCATACCTGAATTTCAATTTAATTAAACCACTGGAAAAAGAAAATATCCCACACATCACAGTGTGACAGGTCGGTAATAAACACAGCAGGAAGTACAGATTCAACAATACTAGAACAGCCATGGACAATACAGGATTAAAATCTTGTTCAGTGTTCAGAGGTGGTAATGTCTGGTGCTATTGACTCACCTCTTACTCTACAATGCAATCCAACACCACAAACTATGATGCGATGCTACAGTTATGACAACGTGATATCATGGGGTGGCATTTAAATAGCACGCCACTTTTAAGGACATTTTAGCGTTCCATGTCAATGCATTTTAAGCTTTTCACATGTCATTTCATGCTGTTCAGTCCCTGTAGACCTAAGCAACACAGAGGAGGTTAACCGGTCGGCATGCATATATAATCAATTACTTAGGTTTAGGCAGTGATGGTTAACGTTAGCGTAAGGTGCTTCAGGGGGGGATGTCAGTGCTAACATTGTTAACTAGTTGTGTATTTAAACTTTAACAGAGGGTAACCAGACATCCCCATTTTCCGGGGACAGTCCCCAATTTTGGTGGCCTGTTACCGTCTGGAGCTGTCCCCAGAAATGTCCCCCGTTTTTGATTGTGTGTTAATCATAGACTGTATAACTTGTTAACGGACTTGAAATCAGATTTTATGTGACTAGAAAGACTGGACAGCAGGGCATACAGGTGCTGTGCTGAAAAGTGACTGACCGCCGAAAAGTGTTTGCCGTCCGTGGGAGCGTGCAGCAGCATTTTAGGACTTTACGACTACAGCTGCTTTCATCTGGATCAAACAGACTCCCTTTATGTCTGTGGTAATAGCAAAGTTAGGCTATGTCTTTGTGATACTTTGTTTCTTTTAACGCAATAATCCCAATTGTGGCCAAATAAGTGTTTGCAGTTTATAGCGTATCCAGGAATGACATTTACATGATAATAGGCAATAACAGAAACCTGTTGTTGCTGATGGAAAATGTGTTGGGTAGGCAAATATGTCTAATATGCTTGTTTACATTTGGAAAACGGAATGAAGCCCATAATTAACATGACATTCTACTGAGTTATATATAAAATAAAGACATGATCTCTTTTGCAATTATCCTTATGACTCTACATTATTTAATTTGCTGTGTACCAACAAATCCAGTCATTTTTATCCATTGAAATACTTTTAAATGGCCAATACAACTCATATAATGCAGTATTCCACTTCCACAAAGTGACAGCTGCTTCTGCTTATTGGCTAAAAGGTAGATTGCCTGAAAATGACATTGATTTTTATTCACAATTGACAGATTAGAATTGAACTAGTACTTTTACCTCTTAAAATATCTTTAAATGGCCAAAACAACACATAAAATGCAGTATTCTGCATGCCATGCAGCCTCTACTTATTGACTGAAAGGTTATTTCTGCCCTGAAATATGTTGATTGTATTCATTAGGGTTATATTTGACATTTTACAACTGTTGCCCTTTATTATTTCACATATATAACATTATATTTTTAATGACATACTGACCAAACCAAAAATGTCCCCAGTTTTAATTTACTTAATGTAGCTAATGCTATGTGGCTAGCACTATGTAGCTAATGCAATGGAGCACTTAACTTAAATAGAAAACAAAAAGCAATGTTGTCTTAATTTGATTTTTGTTACACATGGGGTCCGAACGCCGGCCTCCTGGGTCAGGGACCAACTTACTATCCACCCGACCACCCCCTACACCACCTAAGTGTCGGACTTTCATGGCTATTTATATCCCACTCACACTGTTTTTACCTGTGATAATAGGCGTAAAATGGCACGCCGTTTCTGCACAGTAGAAGTCAGTGCAGTCTAAACGGCATGAAATGACACACGAAAAGCCAAAAATGAAATATGTATAATCTTTCATTGTTAGTCTTTCATAGTCGCTTTGGATAAAAGTGTCAAAGTGCCAAATGAGTAAATGTAAATGTAAAATGCATTGGAAAACCACGCCAAATGACCTCCTTTGATGATACTAGGCTGGCTATGATGACGCAGTCAACCTCATATGCATCAAAGTTCATTCTTGACCTTGAACTCAAGGTCCTCTTATTAATTTTTCTGGCACTTTCAGCTGCACCACCTGGTCATCAGTGGCTGGAGTTTGCTCAGTTGTCATGGAGATGCATTTGTTGACACAAAGACCAGGAGATCAGGTTGAAGGCTTCAGAAAAAACGAGGTAAATGGACGTTGTTTGGGATAAATCCGACATGGTCAATAACAATGAAAGGTTATACTTAGTTCAAAAAGGCAGAGGTGCTGCGTATATTGTACATCTTGCCGTATCTGCCAGTAAGGGATCACCGTTAATTTCTACGATTTGATAATATAAAAGATATATACGTTGTGACACATTGTGCCAAGCATATGAACTTCAACTGCACACATAGAGCACAATTAGGCATGTTCAATCATGTTTAATGTTTTTTGTGTCCATAAAAATAGTTTATTGGTGGAATTATTTATTTACATTTTGTTCATAACATTTGATGATGATAATACTCATCTTAAAAATGGTAAACATAATGTCTCTGTAGTAGTAGTAATCTTCACATCTGAAGGTCAAAGTTATGCATAAAGGCAGTCAAAAAGCTGTAAGTGAGATTCAGTGGAAAATTCTGTATTCGATTCATAATTGTTTTACATTTCATCTGCTGGCAGAGAAAATAATACCCAAAATTTACAACCCTGACATACAATCTGGATGAGACTTTCGTCCTCTCTGTATTCATCTACAGGTACAAGACAACTCAGTAGGTGTCCTGTTGTACAACTCTGTGTGTGTGTGTGTGTGTGTGTGTGTGTGCGTGTGTGTGTGCATGCATGGATGTAGTAAAATAAATGTGTGTGTCTTGCTCTCCCAGGCCAACTGTGCTGAGGATGAGCAGTGACCTGCAAGTGTTTGGCTCTGACATGACATTTTGTCTCCATCATGGTGGTGTGACTGGAGACAGCGCTGAAATAACAGCTCGATGTCTCAATAGGGAGTCTATTTACACTTGTGTGCATATATGCACTAACACACACATGCTGGTGGGTGTTTATTGTATAGATGGACCGTAGATGTTCTGTGTCCTCATGTTGACTCCATTATTTCTGTTTTGTCATTACTCACCACCTCACACTGAAGACTCTCAGGCTTGAATGCTGTTGTTTCTGTTCTTGTGCACTGCTTTGTCCTAAGTAATGTCTCCTTTGAATCAACGCTCTGCGAACCTTTGTGGTGCCATTGTCATGACAAGTGATTGAAGCTGCCGTTTTGGAACAAAAGGTGGAATGATCAGAGTCCTGGAGGCCAAACACTGAAGATAGATGTTTTCTTTTTTATAAATTCTATTGTAGTGTCACCTTAATGCTATGGGATTACAATCTCATTGCATTAGAATAAAATATAATCATTAAATCCCTGCTTTGATCATTCACGTTTTTCCCAGTCCTGCGACCCCAGTGACGTCTGACTCTCTCTCAACAACAGTACATGACATATACTTCATATATTCCCCACAGCTTCTCTCGGTTGAGTTGACGGTCTGATTAGATTTTCAGGCACCTTTCTGCATAACTTTGCATCTTAATGAAGAAAAACTGATTCACTTCAAACTGCTATAACCCTGTGACGCTTTAAAATAGAGTTTGTGTCAACACACATGTGCTATGTGAAGAGAAATATATGTGTATATACTTGGGGATAAATATATTGTTAGTTTAACATAATAGGTTTAATATTACAGTAAAAATGGAAGGTATTAGTGAATCTTGCTATCTTATTTTGGAAGCAAAATAATATAAAGCTGACTTTACTTTAAGAAATGATTACTATTTGCATTGCTGGCGGTGTTGCTCCACACTTGGAGATGACGGATTGTTGAATTCACAAATATACATTTAGTGTACACAATTCATTTTTAACACGATTGAATCTTATAGAAATCATTTCTTCAAACTTGAGGGATGTAAAGTCTGCTAGTCTCAATCATATTGAGATGAATGAACAGGCTCACCAACCCCAAGGACCATTCACACACTCTCCTTTTCTACACAGTGAAGGTAAATAAACTTATCAAATCAGTCAAAATTAGAGATGATCTGTTAATATCTGTTATTTTTACCAAGCTGTTATCCAGTTTATTTGCCAGTAAGCAACTTGAGCTGGTTCATCTTAATGCATATGTTAGCTACCTTTCACTAGCCATGCTAATCTTAGCCCTCTAATAGATTTTGAAATCATTCACCTTTATAAGGCTTGAGATTCTGATGTGAATATCCAAAGCTTTATTTACAAGACAAGCAGGTAAATTTAATTCAATTGTGAGACATCAGGTATCAAATGCTTCAAAAGATAGTTTCATATTTCATATGATGTTAGTGCAACATGCCATATTTAGGTTGAAAGAGTTGTTTGTCTCTGTAATCATTCCTCTTCATCTGTACTGGCTGTGAAAAGCTCTCTTCCCAAAATGACTACAGTGTAAGAGATAGGAGACAAAAAGCCCTTGTTCTGTGAAAAACACACATTCTGAAGTTCAGCTCAATGTAGTGTTTGTGTGTGTGTGTGTGTGTTTGATGCCTCAATAGTCTGAGTTTGACAAAACACTGAGTATCTTCATTCCAACAGTCATCTGTAGGTTTGTTGTCTGTGTATCTGTCAGACTAGTCAGACAATATCTGACTTTATAATTGAATAAAGACAATTTGTACAATATTAATAGTGCATACATGTATTTTATTTGATCTTATTGTGTCTTACTTTGTGAATGTGCATTCTTACAAGTCACAGATCATGAAGCTCTCATCCAGGGATCCACAGAGGAGACCACAGTGGGAAGGCATGTTATCGAAGACCAGGATGCTAGCGTATAAACAACCAGCGGACACCTGGTCAAGCGTTGCAAGATTTAAATAACTGCATTCGCAGCAGCCGTTTAGTTTGAAACTAAACTACAATCCCGAACTCAAGTAGCCTACCCCTTTAAAAAACTCCAGTAGGTTGTCATGGAGCTGGAAAGCAACACCCCCCCTAAGACGATATGTGTGCATTAGCAGATCCAATTAACAATCCTAATTTTCATTTGGGTACTAAAGCACCCCCTCCTATTTCTACCACAATAAACCACCGCTCCAGAAATCAGCTGGTGTGCAACTTTAACACCAACATGGTGTCAGTGGAGAGAGAACAGTTGAAGAGGTATTTGGGAAAAACAACACGTTTCTAAATAAACTTTACACATGGACTTGTGTTCAGTTGTGTTATCTAAATATAATTTTTACCATTTCTAAAAATGATAAAACGAACGCTTAATCTCCGTGGTGGAAGATAACAGCCCTCCTGCCGCAACTAAGGATAGTAAAACTCTCAAACTCAAGCAACAAACACATTTATTTATATACCGGAAAGATGCAAGTACAGATGGCTCTGGATATGGCAAGTTTTGTGTGTGTGTTAAGCGTTTCTTATAGTAGGGCACGGACCAGTGCCATGTCATTACCATTTTAACTTTTAACAAGCACCAGGACTATGTGCTGCTGTTAATGGGAATACACACACTCCAAAGCCACTCCGCGTAACTGAGCACCTGGACCTGGCTCTAGCACCCAGGTGACATAATCTGTGACTGACAGTAGCCTGGTCGCATGCAGGCAGGCGATACATGGACTCTGCGTGGACAGTTCGACATGTACTTTGGTGAAGGAGGCACTTGAGCAGTTTATCAAACGGCCGATTCAAACTCTTTGTATCCAATAATCCTTAAATCATAAATGATGGAATCTGGCTGAGTTTTCTTGTAGATTGTAGGTTAGACATGGAAAATGTTTTGTATCAATCAGCAAAAAAAAAATTGAAGCATTTCTGTTCATTCGCTTACGTGACATAATGCAATGCAATGTGATGCAACATCACAATGTTGCTCCTGAAATGATATATCACGTTAAAGTCATCTTTGTTGTTGTTCCTGTCAGGTATGCAGTGTTCCTCTTAGCTTCTAACTTTGGTTGATGTTAACTGCTCTCCTGATATTGTCCTGCTTTTGGCCATTAACAGACAGTAATTGAATATACTGAACATAGTAAATTTCTTTACGTTGACATAAAAAAAGTCATGTTAGTTTAACAAATGAGAGTTCAGTGTATTTAGCATGAATGAATCATTTTCATTAAGTTAGTGAAACATGATTTTACTATGTTCAGCCAATGTACTTGTTGTTCCAACAGATTTTTGGATTTTGGTCCAGACTGAACAATTGGATGGACTGGCATTAAATTTGGTACAGGTGTTCATGTTCCCCTTGGGAGGGATTGTAGTAACTCACCTGACTTTTTATTTAGTGACATCATCAGCATTTTTTTTTGATGGTTCAAATAGCTGCAAAATATTAGGGACCTGTAAATATATTAGTGCTATAATATCAGCCTCAGAGGTACTTTTGTGCTCATACGCAAATGTTAGCATTTTAACATGCTGAACTGAGATGGTGAACATGGTAAACATCAGCATGTTAGCATGCTGACTTCAGAATTGAGCTTTAAAGCACCACAGTGCCTTAGTACATTTTCAGAGAGACTCTAACATGGCTGTTAGTCTTGTTACAAAATAATTATTATTATTGCAGTAATCATCTGTGCTATAACTCAGTGGTCACTGTTTCTGCTTAGGCTGCCACTGGGATGCTTTATTTAATTTAATTGATTTTTTTTAGTGTGATTGATACAATTATTAAAACACCCCCCCAAAAAATTACATTAAAATGTGTTCCCTATCACTATTCGTATATACTTTTTTTCTGCATTCCTTTCTTTTCACTATATGCCATTTTGACAACCTGTTACATCAGCTTGTCTCACAGGAATAGCAAGATTATCTTCACTGCCATTCATCTTTTTAATCTTTGTGTCGCTGCTTCTGGGAAATGCTGATGTGACTATAGCTATTCAATTATACATGCTATATAGTCTCTTGTCACATATTTTCTGGCTTCCTACACCAGAGGGGGAAGCTTTGTAGAGCATCACTTAGATCTGTGTGGAAAGTGGTAGTTCTGGATGTGGTGTACCAGTTTGTGAATTAACCTCCCTGCTAAAGAATTGATGCACATGTTTCCATTATATTATCAGATAAGTCTCTGGTGTTTAAGGAGTTGTTTTGTAATGGGTTGATATAATTTAAATGTTTATTGCACTTTGCCTTAACCTGCATTCTTACGTTTCCCAATCCCCAGGGACTAGGCCTGTTGCATTTAAGTGTGACTGTGGAGAAGCCAGTAGTGATACGCACATTCTGAAATTGGGGATCATCTTTACAAAGGATTTCTCTATGCGTGGTTGTTGGGCTGTGGTGGAAAATAAAAGACACAGAAAGAAATACTTGCCTTTTAAGTCTGTTAGAAAAACCTGACGTCTACTATTTAGCTTCTAAATCACTGAAAAGTTTTAACTTTCGACTTGATTATATGAAGAACGTTGCAATTAAACAAAGCAACAAAACAAGCATCTATAAACAGGTGGCATGAAAAATATCCTATTAAACATTGTAAATATTTACATATAAATAGAGCAAAAATAAGATCAAACAAAAGACAGAAACACGCCTCCCAAATGAATCAAAAACAAAGGATTAGGGATTAGGACCCAGGTGTAATATCAAGTGTAATGCAAAATAAAATGAATACAATTAACCATTAACCATTGCATATATTGCACTGAAAATATAAGGCATCAACTGTAGCCAGATATGACCAATGATAACATCAGTTTATTGTGTAAATTTGCTCAAGAGGCTAAAAGGTAAAGCACACATCTTGGGTTTTAGGGAGCATTTTTGCTAAAAACTCAGCTATTTAACCTCTGTGGGGTCATCCTCAAGACCCTACAGAGATGATCGATGCAGCTGGTTCGTTAGTGCTCCTGGCCGTTTTTAACGTCGTTATGGTCGTTGGAGAAACCCGAGGTCAAAACTGAACGTTTGTTTAGTTTCCTGGGAAGTGATGAAAGGACGGCATTATAAGTGGGGGATAAGTGGTGTTGCAAACCTCCTCCCCTGTTAAGTTTTGCTTTCTTGAACAGGGTGTAAATGGCTTCCTTGACACCTCCTTCAAACTATCTGTCCTCTCTGTCTAAAATGTAGATCTTCCTTTTCTTTGAAATGGCACTTGTTGGTGTGTTGTCAGCTCAGTTGTGCATGGGGCCTGATGGCACCTAGCTTGTGCTTTATTGGGTGGTGGGAATCGAAAAGTAGGTCGGTGTGTGTTCTGTGAAGACTTGCACTTCCTGGGATTTAATGAAGGTGTGAAGGTGTTTTTGCTAAATAGTTTATCCTGGTTAAAATAGTTATTAAATATTATAATATTAGTATTCCATTTTGTGCCTAGTGTTAGATGGAAAATACTGTAAATATGAAGTTGGAGCAAACTAGCTAGTTAGTATAACTTAGCTTAGTTTAGCATAAACACTGGGAAGAGGAGGAAACAGCTGGCCTGATTCTTTCCACAGGTAACAAGATCCACCTACTTCTATAGTGCGCTAATTACATATGTATGTTTATTGGTGAGCTTTAGAGATGCAGGTAGAAGGATTGGTTCTTGACATCCTCACCTCATATCCAGTTTTCCATTAAAATGTCCTATTGCGCTCACATGCAACCTCATTACATTGTCAAAAGGTAAAGCGAGAAGGTGTTGCTGAGATAGTAGTACTGATTAAATGTATCACCTTGATGTGACCTTGTCCTAGTCCTCAAAATGTAAGGGACATTATTGACTTCTGGAAAGCTAGAAAATTGTTGTGCACACAGTAACCTGGAGGACTCCCTGGTGAGGACTCCCGACTTGCAGGCAACTTAATTAGGAAGCCATCTTCTGAAATGCACCTGTTTTTACACTCTGACTAAGGTAGCTAGTTTGCAGGAGATGGATTGCTGTTTTCTGGCGAGGTTTCATCTGTATTAAGTAATGCAAACAGCACCTTACAAAACCTAACCTGGACCAGCCTGTAGGTCATTCAGATTTGTTTTTTTCAAAGAGGGAAAAGATTCTTAATAACCAACTTGTGGATAACAGTGTGAAACAACACTGTGCTCTCAACGGTCAGACATAAAGCCCTTTGGATCAAAGAATGGTCATATTGATTGATTTTACACACTTTTGCTTCATATGAATGCCCTTTGCAAGTCAACTTTTTAAACTACAGAGAGATGAAACTGTGGTACATACAGAAAACCAAAGTAACTGATTATTTTTAAGTAGAAAACTTACAGTAGAAATTCCCAGCCAAACATTTAATCTCTATTTTACAGGAAAACCCTGAGCTCCAGTCTCCGTCAGCTACTGTGCCATTATAAGACCAGATTGCTTTTCTGCTGCGATTTCAAGATTGGATGAATATCTGGCCATCTTTCCTGGACTAAGCATATCACCTGTGCAGTCATCATGCAGCTTTTCACTCTGGCAATCATGAGAGTCTTTCGGGACTGAAGCGGTCTGCTGGGGACTGGATGCAACCAGGAAACCAGCAGCAGTTAGGGGAGGGCTGACGTAAGACTTTAGAGTTGGGGAAAAAAAATCTTCCACCTCTGCTCCCTGGGACATCTTGTTTACCAGTGCTGCTGGCTCTCTCTTTTTTCTACTTCCTTCCCTCACATTTTCTGTAATCTGTCTCAGCTCTCCAGAAGGCATTTCAGATGTCCTACTTTCAGGTGTTGCATGCCCTCTCTTAAACAAGAATCTACTTCTTCTCAACATTTCCATTTCTCTCCAGCCTCCATCCAAATCCCCCACCCCCACCACCAAATCGCCCCTCATGCCCCCTTAACTTCACTTTCACCCCAATTTCAGCCTCTGGTGGCAATCAGACAGTCTGCTCACGATCTGACCAGCTGGAAGCCTCCAACACAAGTCAAGCAAAGTGGCTGCAGGGCTGTGCTCATGCACACCCTCAATTCTTCACCGGCTGTTTTTTCTGACCTGCTGCTTTTTTCCCCTTCACTTTACCCAGTGTCCCTTTCCTTTCTCTTTACAGTCCCATGGGATATTTCTTAGTTTTAAAACAAAACCGTAAATCTACATCTGACAACTGCTTCCTTACTAATTTAGGCAGCACTGTAGAAACTTGCATCTTGTTACCATAAAGTCTGTGATTTGCTTATATTACTGAAAATAGTTTAAAGACAAGTGCTGTTGATCTCAGGGGCCTTCCATTTCCTCCCACATGCTGGTGTTTACAACGCCCAGGGAGAATAGGAACACATGAAAGTCAAAAGATAAGAAGACATGGATTATTAGGGGCAATATTAAATAAATAAATAAATAGCAGAAGGTTTTATAATTGCACTTTCCTGTCATTTCCAGACCAATGACCAGAATGTTTTTTTTTGTCTCCCTTATCTTTTCCGTGGGAATGCACCAGCTCTCTGTTTTGCAGGTGAGAGATGCTTTAACTCTACTACTCTCACTGTCACTAGCGTGGTGTCACCAAAGAGCTTGGTGTCACACACTTCAATACTACAGAACCTACATCCTTATTAATCTAGACCCTTGTAGTGTGGTTGCCGTGGCAACAGAAACTGGGAGAAAATGAGTCCATCCCACGACTGGATGTCTCGTTGCTGGAGGTTGATAGTTAAGAGTTGATTTGCAGTGTTATTTGTTGCCTGCACATTTGACATGGGGGTTTTTCTTCAAATGTTTTAATGAACGCTTGATGCCGAGATTTTCACTTCTTGATGAATTTAGAGGAAAGTAAGCTGTAATTTTAATTGTTCAATTGTTGGATGCAATCCATAGACGCGTTATAATCAATGACAGGACAGTGCGCTTTACACACTGCCTTTAATCTTGGCATCTTGGTTGTCAATACAAAAGGGAGAGGCTGTATTGTGTGTACCAGTACCAACGAAAGTCAGCAATCAATATCTTTTACAACATGGATTGACACTAGATAAGAAACTAAAGTTTTCGGATGTTGATGCTAAAGTTTAGTCCACTCTTTTATCCGAATTGTTCTAAAAAGAACTCGAGAACCTATAAAGTGAAGAAAAACACTGTTTTTCAAAAGTTCTTCAAGAATTTCTGTAAATGTATCTGCAATTTGTTGTGCCTATAACGAGATACAGAAGATATATTTTTCCTGATGGTCCAAATCTCTAAAAATAGTGACTGCTCTCTACTGGCATAATATCATCATACATTGCTGATAAATCCAAGAAAAATAAATATAAATATAAAATTTGTGGTTTCATGGGGACATGCATGGTGGAACTATCTCTTGACAAACAATGCTGTTGCTGCTCAACCAACAATTTCTTGACAAAGTTGTTCAAGAAATAGAGGATGTACGGTAACTCCCCCTAAAACCACAAATTGTCATGTTTACATTTACAGACAAGATACATGTTAGTTAGAGAGCTTAAGAAGTGCCGGTTGACATACCGGACAGGGCCACACTAGCTGTTTTCCCCTGCTTCCAGTCCTTATGCTAAGCAAAACTAAACACCTTCTGACTCCCAACCGTTAACGAACATAGTCCTTTCGCAGTAGAGGTATTTTACTGTAAATACTGTAAATCATGTGATCTGCTACAGCTGGCAGAGCAGAGATCATAATCAGTTGTGTGTAAGTTGCTAAATTTCTAATCTTACTGAGAGGGCAACTTGTGTGTAGGTCTCAGGTTGAGGCTGAACCAAGTTCCTAATCAGAGATACTGAGAGGAGACAGATTGAAGGCTGGATTTATGCATAATGCAGCACCTGTTCAATCTGCAGACCCTGGTGTGGATATGCATATTTATAACGAAGGATGGATAGAGAGAGCGAGAGAGAGAGAGAGAGAGAGAGAGAAATAGATAGATAGATGGATGTTGAGATGTCTGACATGCTATAAGAGCTAGGATGTGTTTGATTCTCTCCTCCATAGTTCATTTCTCATCTGTCTGAATTGTGTTCCTGTCTCCCCAGTGCTTTCACCCAGCTGTTATTCATCCCTGCATCATGGAGGCTCAGTCTGGTGCATCATGGGAGCTCATCAACGGTGTGAGAGACACAATATCCGAGGAGTGAGAGGTCATCATGGAGACTGACAGCTACACCCCAGGCCCAGCCACCACTGACTGGGTTGGGACTGTGGCCGGCCTGGAGGGAATGGGAATCCAAGTTCCAGGGGGCTCGTCCAGCAGCCCCGCGTCCTGGTACATGCCATACTCGCTGGGCTTTCAGGTGTCGCTCACCGCCTTCCTCATGCTGGAGCTGGTGTTGGGTTTCAGCAGCAACCTGACAGTGCTGGTCCTCTACTGCTCTCAGTCCAATTTAGTGGATTCGGTGAGCAATATGGTGACTGTCAATCTGCATGTGCTGGATGTGGCCGTGTGTGTGCTGTGTCTACCCCTCACCCTGGTGGTTGTGCTGTTGCCCCCAGGACCAGACCTGGCTCTGCTTTGCTGCTTCCATGAAGCCTGTGTCACCTTTGCCAGCATAGCTACAGCCATCAACATCCTGGTAATAAGCTTGGACCGATATGACATCTCAGTACGGCCGGCCAACAGGTTGCTGACGACGCGTAGAGCAACGCTGCTGCTGGCGGCTGTCTGGGTCACCTCGGTAGCTGTGTTTTTTATCCCATTCTTGGAGGTGCAGTGGTCCAAGGGAGAAGGAGCGGAAGAGTTGGGGCAGGTGACACCCCTATCTTTGTCCTCACATGATATCAGTGCCACAGTGGTCCCAGCATGGCGTAATCGAACACTGCTGTGTGTTGGCACGCAGGGCTACCACACAGACCTGGGTATGTATTACCATCTTATACTGCAGGTACCCATCTTCTTCACCACCGTGGCAGTCATGCTGTTCACCTACTCCAAAATACTGAGGGCTTTAAACATCCGCATTGGCTCCCACATGAAGAAAACCCAACGGTTCAGGGGTCCCTCCTGCAGGGGCTGTGACAAGATACAGAAAAAAAAGAAGGTGGGGCTCAGGATGAATCATGGTGGGGAGGTAGGAGAGGAGCAGTGCACTACGGATGGAACCAAACAGCTCAGCCACCCTCCTCTCATCTCTTCCCCCACCCCCACAGCTACCTCTCCCCCTGCCCTCTCATCTTCCGCCCCCCTTGTCACCTCTGACACGGGCGCTGCCACCCCTGTGCCCACCACCATGGGCGTTCAGGCCTCCGTGTCGGCCATCATTGCGCTGAGGCGGGCAGTGCGGCGACACAGGGATCGGCGAGAGCGACAAAGGCGGGTGTTCAGGATGTCCCTTATCATTATCACCACCTTCCTGGGCTGTTGGGCTCCCCTCTCTGTGACCAATATGTTAATCCTGGGCATAGGCCCCAGTGAGGCATTGGTCAGCCTACGCCTCTGGTTCTTAGCCCTGGCCTACGGGACCACCGTCTCCCACCCTCTGCTCTACGCCTTCACCCGACAGAAGTTGCGCCGTGCCCTCCGTGCCAAGGTTAAGAAGAGGGTGGTGTCCCTGCTCCAGGTAGACCCTTCACCTGGGGGCACCATCATACATAACTCCTGGGTGGAGAACAGAAAAACCAGCCGACAGGTGCGTCTGGAAGCAAGTGAAGGTACTGACCGCTGCCTGGCGGAGGTCCTGTGAGACTGACACACTTGGGCTGGGCTAGTATAATTAAAAACCAGAAGAGAGTCACAGGTGTGTTCCATTATGAAACTCACTGGTGCATGGAGCCAGTGTAAGGAATGTGAAAAACAAATTTCCACCTCTGGGAGATGTTTTAATGTAACCACCAGCAGCAAGCCTGTGCTAGACACAGGTACCAGTCACCTCAGGCAGCAGTGAGAGTGGGATGCTGTCTGCCACTGCGGTGTGCACAGACTCTGCAGCTGGAGAAAATCATACAACAACAATAATAATTTGCACTCTGCCACGTTGTGAAGCCTGTTTACATGTGGAATTGTATGACGTGCGTTCTCACAGTGGTGCTTACCTAACTGCTCCAAAGAATGTGTTCAGCCCGCAGATGACTGGATCTGCCAACTACTCAAATGCTCCAAGACAGCTTTAAAAACACTGTTGATACATTTCAAACACATGCAAAATAATTTTAAAAAACAAATTTGAATGTATTTAAATGGCTGCTTTTGATATTGTCTCTGCCTTCATCCTGCTCTAATAGTTTGGCTACATGGTATGTTGTGTATTCTGAACCAAAGGAGGAGCATGTTGGATATTTACTGGCAAGACACAGGGAGCACTACATGAAATATGATACATGATGAGATGTAAATGTGCCAGGGTTTAGGTAGGCGGGGTGAGAAAGTCTCAGGACAATTAAAGGCTAGTGTGAACTATTAAATGGAGTTTTGCTTTAGCTTAAGTCTTTTTTAAACAGTCAGTGCTACAGTGTTAATATCTTGCAAAGCTCTGTCATAAGTGCAACATTTTTGCTCCCCAAATTTGTATAAAAGGGTGTAATATCTCATTGATGTTTGGTATATACTGCTGGGAGACGGTATTGTTTAAAGTAATAGTTAATGTGCTCATTTGCTTTTTTGCAGGGAGAATATTGATACCACTCTCATATCTGTGCAGTAAATATGAAGCTACAGCCAACAGCTGGTTAACATAGTTTAACACAAAGACTAGCAACAGATGGAAACAGCTAGCGTGGCTCTGCCTGAGAAAAAACGGCTCTTTTTACACTTTGGTTTTTGTGTTGATCAAAAAAATATGATATAACATGTTACCCCCAGACAAAGCCAGGCTAGTTGTTAACCCCTCTGCTGCTGACAATAACTTCATATTTAGTGGAGAGACGCTAGAGTCCTCTCAAGCTAAGTGAATAAGCATGAAGCACAGAAAAACACAGGATTTTCAGAGATTTCCTAAAACGTCTTACTAGTTCTCTAAATAGTAAAAAAAAAAGGTCTATTTTATTAAATGTTTATGTTTTATAAAAAAAGAAAATGAGTAAAGACAGCTGGCTGTGCGGAAGTACCTAGTAAAATGTATAGGTGAAGGACCAAAACAGTCAACAATCAAAAATAACCATAGAGTTCAATCAGCACCTCTCTGACACACTCTCAACTTAAACTGAACACTTACAGTCTCAAAAATTGTAGGTCTGTTGGTGTGAATTGCATTATTTTTAAGGTGTCTCTGTTGTTCAGATTTGGATTTTGGCATGCTGAAATAATGCACTTCTCTTGAAGTAATAATTCAGGTACACGTTGTAAATACTGACCAGATCTAAATTTGTTACATGCAAAATTTACAGCTCGAATCACTTGTTCTGTACAGGATTATAGACTGACTTTTCTAGATTAGAGGAGTGCTTCCGCTACAGCTGGCTCATCCAGACATGTGGTCCCATGGGTTAACTCAACCTTAGTGTCCAGCAAACACAAGTGAGTAACTGTCAGTACAGCCAATCACTGACAGATTGGTGGGATTATTAATAGGAATAGTGTTTGCTGTTGACTTTGTTGTAGCTGCTTGTGCGTTCACTGCTCTAATGATTTACTCACACTGGGGCCAGTTTCAGAGGCCATGTCATTTCACACACACACACACACACACACACACACACACACACACACACACACACAC
>JAPMOB010198943.1:0-20944 GCA_029875015.1 Lepomis gibbosus
CAACTGTATGGTCCAATCAATGGTGCATCGTCTCCGCTAAAAAGAGACACCAACATAACTGTCTTTTTTACCATCAATTGCTATTATCGTGATATCAAACTCTACTTAAGGGTCCCGTCTGCTGAGCGTGTTGCTGATTGAGAACACCGGGAGAGGAAAATATCTAAATAAAGCTCGCGACATAAATGATTCAACATTTATGTACGAGGAATGTTTTGAATGGAAGAGCAAAAAAATGAGTGGGAGGTAGACGGGGAGATAATGAGAGAGATGGGTGTCACCTGGGAGATGGTGACAGGTACAGAGTGTCGTAGACGTTGGCTTTGTGGTGTAAATACTGCCTCCAGTATGAATCATCAAAATTTCAACAGTGAAGTGGAGGGAGTGAGTGTGGCTCTGAATAAAACAGCGTTTGTTCATGTGTTTGGCAAGAGCCAGTAACAGACAGTTTCAAGGTCGCTTCCTCCATCACCAGAAATGCAGCAATGAAGAGAGTAGCAGGAGACAAAATACTGGCACTCAGCCAGCAGACGCTGCCAAAAAGACTGAGGTGTGATTGGATATGTGTGTTCTCTCTGTGTGCCATCCCTCCTTGTGCATGTACAGTATGTTACAGTGTGAGCAGCTGACGACTAACCACTACTGTGAAATGGGCATTTAATGGGAATTAAACAGTGGGAGAAGTGAGCTGAGGAGACAGAATGACAGGAGGAAAACACTGAGGACTGGATACTGTATAGATCTTTCCTACTTGTTTCAGTCTTTATAATATAACAGGCAAATCAGATTCATGCTATTAAAGCACTTTGGGGTACAAGCCTGCATTGAAGTAAAAAGTCGACAACGAGGATTATTTCCAGTAACATATAACAAGAACTCCCAAACTCTCTAAGGAAGTTGTTTCATTTTTCATGTGTGAAGTTTGTGTGTGTGTTGGTGTTAAAGTCTGATGCAAATTCAGCATCTCGGATTATGCAACATGGAGGCTCTTACAGACATACTGCTTGACTGTTTGTTTTATATTAGCTGTCTCTCATTATAAAGCCAACGTGAAGTCCAAGATGTGTTGTGGTCATACATTGGTCACTATAGTGACAGGAGGACTGGCACTGATTAACACTGTGGGATGTTTGTTAACCTTGAACCTTCTGCTTTTCCTTTAGATTTAAGTGCGAGTTTGTGAAGATGGTGCTCTTTATCTGTTCAATGGTAGTTTTTTATCATTTCTCATGCTAACATTCCCTTTCCTTAACAGATTACCGCTGCTGTTGTACAACAGACAAACACATTAAACCCATCATTTAAAACAGTTTTGTGAATTGTATGCAAAACTTTTAAAATGATTCCTAATGATGGTCCCTTATAGAACTTGTTTAATGAGAGGCTTTAATATTACAGTGTATGAGGCACAGCTAGACACCCGTGTGAAAACCAACCTGGTAATATAGGCCTCAGAGATCCTGGCGTCAGTGGGTGAGCCGATGTCTTTTCCTGAGCATTTATCTTCTCCAGCGTGGCCGCTGCTGGCCTCGCTGTCAGCCTTCTGGCTGAGAGTGTCAGAGAAGTTGTCATCTCTGGGACACAGAGACAGAGTGACATTGAGACATGGGAAGAACAAGAGGAAGTGACAGAGAAAAAAAAAACAACAGACAAAAAAAGAAATCAGCAAATCAGTCGATCTTTCGTATTTACATCGTTCTTCGATGACAGTATTTGATATCAGTTTCCTGTGAGTCAGCATGGCTCCCTCTCTCCCCCAGGGTCTAGGGAGCCAGATGAGTCATATTCCTCTCAGTATTCTGGTGATGCACTGTGGTGGTGCACACACACACGCGCGCACACACACACACAAACCAGCTGTATGGGTTCCAGTGATATGTGTGTCTGGATACTGGGTACAGCCGGTGCATGTCAGGTTACAGTAATCAGAGCGACTAAGCTGTACTGCTGAAGATGTGTATTAGCCGATATAAAACACAGTCACTCATGCAGTGTATCCACATGAATGCACACAGACAGACAGAGCAAGGACAAGCAAAGAGGAGGTGGCAGCAAACATAATTTTCGAAAAGTTCGAACCCCCTGACATTCGAGTCCTGAGAGAGACATCCTGTGATGAAGTGGCCTCTCAGACGTCTCTGTTTAAGCTTTATTCTGGGCTATTTTATGGGACAAGTAAAGATCACAACCCTGTGTGCTCTTACACTCCTCAGCCTGCTCTGTTTAAGTAAAGAGCAGGATGTTGGTGCGCTTGGGGCCAACCCATACAGCTGTAAATTCCCCTGCTCTTTCATTAACTAAGAAGACACCCCATCAGCAGTGCCCCTCCTGGTGAATTATTGATAGAGGCACACTGACGAGAGAGCAGCAGGAGAAAGAAGAGAAGAGGGAAGAGGGGAAAGCATTCTAAATGGCCATTTTGTCAGCCAGCTATTAAGTGATTGGAGTGATTCTGTTCCCGTCCTAACGAGACAGTGAATCTAGCCCATTAGGCACCAGCAGTCGTCACGGCGAAGTTTATGCTTGTTAGAGCTGAGAGCAGGCGACAGTGACAGAAGGGCTGGTTAAGGACCCTGGAGATGGAGAACGCTCCACAGCTGAATGGGGACGACAGTGGGACAAACAGGGCTGAAGGTCCTCTATGCATGACCCCGCTGTCAACTGAAGGGCTGCGGCCTCTTACAGAGCCAAGTCAGCAAATTGTGTTGTTCAACCAACAGAGATATCATCAGGGACAGCTTTAACCCACAAATCTAAAGTCCTAATGGAGCTGGTAGTAGTTCAGGGATAGAACATTTCCTCAATGTACCACTTGTGGGGATTGTTTTTTTTCTGTGATAACAAGATGTGTTAGTAGCTCTCTGAAGCTGTACTTGCGCACGCAAAATGCTAACATCAGCTAGCTGTCTATTCAATAGTTTCTGGCACATTTCAGTCTGGATCAATCAACAGGACGATATTGCTATCCCTAGAGCCACGCTACTAGAGGCTAAAACCAATTTTTTTTTGGCGTTCAGTGTGTAAGATTTAAGGGGCCTTCTTTGCAGAATACAGCGATCATATTCATAAGTATGTTTTCATTAGTGTATAATCACCTGTGTTCTCTGTAATTCCTATTTCAGTATAAATTCATGTGCTGTTGTTCAGCCCTGAAATATACTCTAATAAGCTTGGTCCGGATTGGATACATATGTGTTTTACTCAAACATAGCTAAAATGATGCTCAATGAGCAACTCACATGTCTTGGACCACAATGTACTGATGTGGCACCAGGCCATCGATGCCGTTGTGCCGTCCCTCCCACCAGTCTTCTGACGCCCGCTGATACAGCAGCAGGGAGGCACCCTTCTTAAAGGACAGCTCTCGGGAAGAGCGCCCAACGTAGTCAAACTTGGCAATGGCTTCAATGGGTTCGCCCTCTGTCAACGTGGAGAGGATCAGACAGGTCAGGTCAGACAGGGCAAAGACGTTAAGTACAAATGGCTATTATTGCATGTGCAGACATTTGTAATGATTGATACAAGTGGTGCAGGCTAATGAAATAAAAATCTTAATCCAGATAGACAACACATGCTGCACTTAAATGCATGATGGCTCTGATGGAAAGTCTTGTAGCAGCATATTTGTGACCGTGGATGATCATGTGAAACAGTTTGTGCACATGGAGCTCAAGTGTGCTGAGCCAGTTGTTTATTTTAGTTGTAGTCAATAGTAACCCGGCTCTACAACACCATGCAGGGCCACAACAGGCCCTGAGGAGCTTTAGCAGGATAATTATAGAAGCAGTGGAGAGGAGATCTATATGACTCAGGGGCATGTCAGGCGCTCATTAGACTGGGTTGATATCTACTCAATAACTGTACAAGTAGAGCGCTGGATCAGTGACATGGGAAATTAACATGGTAAAGACCATAAAAAGTTATAACAGACAGTACTAACCGGTGGTAGATTGAGCAGTTATTATTGACTGCTCTTTTCAAGTCCATCATTTTTCACTTAAAACCACTGAAAATCAAAGTTGATATCTGTCCTGAAGAAAACATCGGGCGTTTCAACAACAGCTACAGTCAACTCTCCTGTTCAAAAGGTACACGTCTCCAAGCCAATATGCATGCACTACAGCAACACAGGTCTAAAAATAGCTTCTTTATTCCTTCCTCACTCCTACCTCTGCCCTCCTCCCATCTCACTTTAAGTCAGACAGGGAGTCCCTGGACAGACATAGCCTCAACCAAACGCAGGGTGTTCTATATACACCCTGCACTCTTGTCTACACTGGGAAAAGACTAAATGGCTGAAGCTTGTATTGGCTGTGAAAAGCCATCATGGTATATCTTTCACAGGAGCTGGAAAGTAATTCCCTGATGAGAGGAAATACAGGCATGATTCTGAGCACAGCAGAGTTTTCTTCATTTCTTCCAGCATCTATTCGACCTCATTTACTTCTATTACATTCACACTTTAACCTCCCACCTTCCATGCGTAGCTTGGTGGTCAGGATTGACAGGGTGGATGTGATGTGGCTCCAATAAAATGTGACAAGTAGGAATTTACGGTCTGAATTAATTGGGCTTCACTGCAGCGGACAAGGCTGTTAATTAAGGTGATGGAACTCTTATCAGTGCAGGGGATTTCTCTTCCTTTTCATTTTCTCCATCTATTTCCCTCCCTTCAACCTATCCATCCATCTGTAAATGTTTATCCAAGGCAAAGGCGTGCGCACTCACACACTCAACACTGCAGTGACGTGGCTGTGGCTGAAAGCAGCAGGCAGAAAACTCAAATCTCAGTGCGGTAAAGGATCCCCTCTGTAATGTTGTGCAACTTTAACTGAGTGGCTTCAGACCCAACAAACTCACACTGTGACTGGAGTTAAAGGTATCTTAAACCAACAGAGCTGGAGGCCTGTGGTGTAAGAGATGTCTTACACAAGCCAGTGGAGCAGAGTCTGTGTGGATGTTGCTCTACATTCATATTCATACATACAGAAAGGGGGGAACAGGAGCCTGGAGTGAGATGTGGTTAGGATTAATATCCATCCTTTTCTCTGCAGACAAATATTAATCTTAGACACTTGCTGCTACAAACAGAGCAGGAGATGACATGCTGGACTTGAAAATATGAAGGTGGGTTAGACGCCTCTCCTTATGGGAAGACCCTTCATGTATAGTAAAATACACTGCACATTAACATATGCAATCCAATATACAGTATGCCTTCTGGGACAACAAGGACATCCTGTTACACTCTTGCAAACTGATATATAATCAATGTGCCAGTTAATTCACCTTTGACCTTGTAGCAAATTTACTAGCAGATAGAACATCAATGTATTGATGGTGTGCGAGAAGTGCCACTCTAAAAACAGGCAGTTAATCTCTGGGCGGAAACATGCTGAGACAGGTTGTACGGCTCTATTAAGCCTCAGTTTGGCCCCTTCGTGTATTAACATTGTTGTTCCTTTAATCAAGTGTTAGTGGAAGAAATAAGCATTTGATTTTCAGGAAAAATATATTCCCAATGAAAATCCCAGAAGGCACATAAACAACACCTATCCCTATCTTCAGAAGATCTGAAGTTGTCTCGAGACTCTTCTAACCACATGGACAAATTATTATTTTGTTGGTGGCATGAAAAGAAGCATTTTAAACCAGCTTCTCAAGATGTTAATGTATTTCCTAATCTAGAAAAACAGAAATGAATAAATAAAAATATCAAATCTTGGAAAGTAACATCAATGAAACCGGTTTGACGCATACAAATTAAGCAAGCAGCAATTCTGCCAACAATCTTTTTCATCCAGGTAGCTGGAAAAGTCTGAGCATTATGGAAAGACGTTCAGAACAGTGATACGTGCTGTTAAATGACTTTCTGGGGGTTATAAAGATCCCAGGGTATTTTTGGGTAAACAGGATGCTAAGCTCTGTCAATCGAATATAATGGTAATATGTATGAGAGGCTCAAACTGGGACTAAGCTTTGTAAAACACAACACGTAAGTGTCCTCCTCTTCATTGTGCCTGTTTAATGCAACAATCACTTAGCTTTACTTTCTGTGTGTCCAGATCATCTATCTGAGCTTATGAACTCTAACACGCCCATGAGATGAGAACATTTAGACCAACACGTGGAATAACTTTTACTCCTTTTTCTCTGTCTCTGGTTGTCTTGTGTTCACTTACTTTAAGGGCAAACACATTTTTGAGCCTTGGGCAGAGAGGGGAGAACACACATAACTATTTCAGGCTGCAGAATCAAGCTCTGGTAACCAAACAGGAAAAGTGGTTTGCTTTTGTGTCTGAAATCTAAATGAGGTCATGGAGATTTAAAAATAACTGATGACAATAACTTGACCACAGTTCAAGACTCCACAGGGAGGGACTCAAGTCAGCAAGGACATCCTCCCTGTCTGCCCAAGGAGGCTTTTGGAACAAATTCATGGTAGCAGTGGACCTCTGAAAAACATAATCTTCCATTAATTACTCACAAAGTTAATAGCTGCCGTCTGTATTTTACAGTGGGAATCCTTACACACAGAAGTTTCCCTGCCTAATCAAATGTCCTCTTTAGTTATAAAGGACATTCATTGACTTACATTTGGAAGCAGAGTTATTAACAGCTGACGTACTGAGAAGAGATCAACCATATTTCCAAACTCTTTCCATAGAGACGGATGATAAATGGTGACAGGGAGCCACTAAAAATCATCTCTGGGTGTGAAAGTGAGATAGGATTGGGGTTGTCGTCACCATGGAAACAGGTTTGGGGGAGGTCTGTTACTAAGGTAAGATATGAAGACTTTGCTCAACTATAGGTTGACTGTTTTTTTTTTTTTGCTCACATCGTTTACATCTGGTCAACTCTCTGTCAGGGATATTTATCACTTTTTAATGAGCTGGAAGTTTTATTGTCTTCTTCTGCTTTTTGTTAGATGTTAA
Source organism: Lepomis gibbosus (assembly GCA_029875015.1). Lineage (NCBI taxonomy): Eukaryota > Metazoa > Chordata > Actinopteri > Centrarchiformes > Centrarchidae > Lepomis > Lepomis gibbosus. Next base: position 6,939 of record JAPMOB010198943.1, read on the forward strand.
CAGCGACAGCCACAGTCTGACCCTGGCTGATATTTTGATTTCAACAAACTCACTCACTATTTGATTTGGACCAGACCAGCTGGTATCCATTTCACTCAAGCAAAGGACCACATGTATGATCACAGCGAATGCACATTTTCCCAATATGTCTAATAGAAGTCTTTTGTATCCTCCAGTGTCTACATGAGCCTTTTTTTTTCTTTGTTCATATTTCTTTTGGACACATGGAAGTGTAGTTAAACATAGACTGCATCAGAAAACTTTTTGACACATACGCCATACATTTTTTTCCACATTACTTTAACACATTTTTTCACACTGTAATGAAAAAATACAATAGAGGGAATTGAAAATTTTGACCCAAGAGTGTGAACCATGGGAAACAAGATTTATCTCCCAAAGGGTCGAGTTGGTCTAAGCCCACCCTGGAATTTGTAAAAGGGGGATGTGCAAGTGTCCTAAGGTCTTGAGGGAGAAGCAGAAGCATTAGAATATGAATGAGCGTCGATCACTGTGAGCCCAGTTCCCTGTCCCTTCAAGGTTGCTGCATTTAACAGGCTGAAAAGGCAGGATTAGCTGCAGAGAGCTGCGCAGAGCTGGGTTTAACCCTTGCAGCACCACGGAAACAAGGGGATGTTTAAATTTGGACGCAGCATTTGACTTTATATGGGGGTGTGTTGTGGTGTGACAGTTTAATTAGTGTGATGTTAAATGAATGATACTGTTTAAAATGTTTTTTGGTGGAACACAATACAGAAACAATTGTGAAAAAAAGGATAAAGTTGATTTAAGTATTTGTATAATTAGTTATATAGTTACTCACCATCCTCGCTAGTGTGCGTCTCTGTCCCTCCCTCGTTTTCCACTTCCTCTAGGGCTCCATGCTCACTGTAGGGGCTCTCGCTGTAGGGGACAACATGCAAACAAATCAGGGTCACAACCAAGGCAGGGTCAGGGGTCAAGGGGCCATTTCAAAAAACTACAAAAAGGCAGAATCATTTCTTCTTGTGCAGTATATTCCGTCACTTCTATTTTTTCAGGAAAAAAAGTAGTTTGTGGACAGTTTGTACTCAGCTTGCAACTGTCAGATCTCATTTCAGTGAAGATGACAAGGAGGAAGGGAGGTTTTTACAATTAATAAGACCTAGAGAAAGTTCAAATAGCGGTCATTCTGTGAGAGATTTAGATCCTCTATCTGAGGTTGGGCCTCTTTTTCTGAAATGGTCTTCTTCTTCTGGCATCGTGCTGAGAAAGCTGGCAGTAATGCCACACGCACATCTCCACAGATTACCCCTGCCAGGAACTGAGTGTCTCCGCCCATGCTAACATGTCACCAGCTGCCTCCTCTTCTGCAAGAAAGGGAGGCAGCTAAGACAACAAATCTCCCCAGGCCTTCATGTGCCTTGCTGGGGGGGGGTCACGGTTGTGCTGAGACGGCTGATTAGCTCTAGCCATGGATAAATCCATGTCAGCATGCGGTGATGTGGAGGCATAGAGAAGGAGAAATATAGAGAAAGATGAAGAGTGGAAGAAACAACTGATAAGCATCGCTTACAGATGTGGAGCTGGCAAAGGGCTTAAGGTTTGATCTGTCTGACGCCAGTATGCACTGCAATTCATCTAATCATTCTTTCCCTGCCAGGTGACCTTTTCTCTTTCCTCCTGCTGTGATCGTGGTAATTAAAGTGATTGTTTCAGCCTGTCTCACCTAGAAAAGAGTCCACCATCTAAAGTTAGTGCTGAAACATACTCTACCTCGTCCGATGTTCCTTAACCACAGATGCCTAATTGGTGTGTGTAATTACTCCTATCAACTCCACCACCATATAGACAGCTGCAGCATAGAGAGCGCATGCATACCTGCACGTTGAGTGAGTCCCTAATGAAGGCGGTTTGGCTGTCTGCCTTTGTTCCATTCACAGTATATTAAAGAAAATGGGCTCAAAAAACCACCAGCGCCTGTCTGACTCTCAAACCTACATCTCGTTGTTTAAATCTGTGCATCTGCATGAAGTGACCTCATCAGAATACTTTCCGTCTTCATTTTTGAATCCTGGAAAACCCACAACTTGACCTTCAGACACGAGTCACAGGGTGGCCAAGTAGCTACACAGTTTGTGTCTTGCAACCCAAAGATCAATTTGCAAAAAAGCCATTTGCGTCTTTTGAACAAGAAACTGATACCTGACCTGAAGAACTGCTTAATATCTGGATAAGGAATCAATAGGATAATTGCATCAATCCTCACCAATAGTCTCCTCCAGCCATGCACTTCTCATAGATGGGCCCATCTAGTTCTTTGGCATCGGGAAAGATGGTCTCATGGTGTATGATGATGGTCTTGATGATCTCGTTGACGTGGGCCTGGCAGGAGACCTGGTCCTGGCTGTCTGGCGTGGGCATGAGCGTGGGGCCAAAGCATATGGCCAGGTTGTATGGGTCCATCATGTTCTCGTCACTGTACTGGGACAGGCTGGAGGGAGGACGACAGGATAAGAGATGAGGACAAGGAGACCAAGTAAAGACTGAATGAGAAAAGGACACAGCACTAGGGAGAATAGATGCTCATAACTTAGAATGACATTTCATTAAGATGGAAAGTGAAATACAGGACGGATTTACTCATTAGTGTCTATAAACTTACTGGTTGAGGAAGGCGAAGAGGTAGCGCATGACGATGACGACTGATCTTGGAATGGTCAGGAGGATCTTACGGATATACAGCGCTCTCTCATACAGGTTGTCTATTCCTAGAGCAGGAAAAGAGGACAGGGAGGGTATGATGTTAATACAGTGAAATACTGTAATACAAAAAGCATTTATTAATAGGCTTTTATATATAAATTATATATAATATATATAAAAGGCTTTTGTTTCTGCCCTTTTACCTCTGCGTCATCTACATCAAATGCACCACCTTGCAAAGCTGTATATGTTTAAAATGCTCATCTGTCTGACGATGTCCGCATATTATCACCCCAACACGTCCCAGCATATGAATACAAGAGCATATTGAAGCTGAGCCGATTACTTATTAGAATTGTAAGTCTCCGGAGCACCAGCAATGATTTACTAATGCAGTGTAAAATGTGTGTGTAGAGGCCACTGACAGGAAGTGCCTTAACTGTGGTGGTGACCTTCACCTCAGCCGAAGTTCCTCTGCTGACACCACAGAGGAAGAGGAGGAGGAAAGGGAGGCTCTAAATGAAAACATCATCTCTCTAAATCCATTTTGCCAAGTTCTCTACTCTTTCACTCTTTAGTTTTGCCTTGTAGAAATTAGGATATTACCAACAAAGGGGTAATTGTCTCAATAAACATGTTTATTGCAGGAACATTATAATAACTTGAACATTTAAAATCTTGTGCTCTGTCAACATACTACAGAATGCCAACCTCTAGGCCTTTCATTACTCTCTCATTTATTCTGCTGTGGCACTTGAAGCAGCCTATTTCATTTGGCTGAGCTGGGGCCCTGCTGGCTGCTAAAAATAGCACCGTCACCCTCCAGCCACTCTGTGCCATCTGGGATTTGGGCTTTTGGGATACTTGTGATGTATTTCATTTTTCATGAATACCTAACTAGGATTCTGCAAGGCTCCTGAGCACTTGAGAAGCTACTATTTAAAGAGGTACTCCAATGTACATTTATACATCAACTACAAACACACCCTCGCAAAACGTCCCTGTAGCAAATTCCAAAATGAAAAATATCAGCAGCTACAGTACACTGAGAGCAGTTAAAGGGAAAAGTGATCTTGTAGCTTGTCTGAGCTGCTCTATATGGAATAAGCAGAGGGTTTTTAATATGGAGCCTGCTGGGCATTCAGCCCACACTGCAATCATTGGCATGTTGAAATGGGGAATGTAAACAGGGAATCCCCATCACTCATCCTGCACAAATGTGTTAGAGTACACCCAGGAAACACACAGACACACTTCACACACTTGTGAGTGCACAAAAGCCTGCACACACATGCACACACAAAGCGAGACAAGGCATTACAGCACACATTGTGTCCATGTGACTTGCATGTTCAGTTGTTCGACAGAGGCTAAAAGACCCCCAAGTGATGTCTTAAAAGATCAGAAAAAAAATCACACAAAGAGCTGGCTGATCTGTGAACTGAATCACAGGAACATGACAATGTGACTATTCTTATGAGGACTTTAGTGTAGTTTCAGCTCTGGATTGAAACGCTGCTCAGTGCTGTGAATATTTAACATTCCATCACGATCCTGTTAGTACAACCAGCTTTGTGTCACTTGTGACAGATAACGTCCTTTCTCAGTACTAAAACAAATACTACATAATATCAATATAAGGTGTAAAAACAGCAGAAGTCAGAGCAATTCTGCTGACAAAATAAAAATTGAAAAAAAAAAGCTTTGCCATGATCAACAACAAAAATATGCACTCAGAATAAAACTACCTGACTGAGAATAAGTGAAAATATGTGTGTTCTTACTGATGCAGGAAAGCAGATCATTGAACCTCTCTTTGGGGAAAAGAGGGTTCTCCAGACCACGGAAGTAAAGTTTCAGGACACCAGCCACTGAGTTGATGTCGTGATTATTCTCATCATCCGTCAGAGGGTCATTTCCTAAGACATAGACAAGTGAACAGGTCAGATGAATGTCTTTAATTATTAAAAATGCACATGGTTATATGTTAAATATAACTCATTAAACACTCAAACAGCCCAGTGGCTTACGGTTAATATAATGAGTGATAATTAGTTCCTAATTGAACCAAACCTTTGGCTCGGATAACAATAAGGCAGAAATAAAAATGTATAGATTCAAGTGACGATGTGTAGTTAATATAGTTTAACAAACATCATGTACCTCTTTCAAATGAGTTTTTGATGTCATTGACTTCCAGGTGGGATCCAGATACACGAAATATTCCTTGATGTTGGAGGCCTGCACAGAGAAAGAAAGTAAGGAAAGAGAAACAGGAGGTAAAAGAAGACACTCAACATACTCATAAGTCCACTCTGACCGTCGCAAAAAGAAACTCCCTCAATCATCAAATAAAACCGTTTTTAGTTGGCCGCTAAGAGGCACATTATGTTTAAGCCCCTTCACTTCTCTAATTAAGGATAATTAATGAGTCAGGGAGACCGCAATCAAGCTTTACTAAAGTGTCTTTCAGCTTGGATTAGGACTTAATAAGAGGGGAGGCCAAGGGTCAGGATAAAGCACGATTAGTGTGCTGCTTGACTCTTGCAGATTTCTCTTTGTACGTCATCAGCTGGCTGCTCGAGAACATGCAACGAACAAGCCTACAAACCACGAGATCTCACTACTGTCACAGCTTAAATGCTCAAGAGTTTACATTCTTTCAGAGTGTCTTTTTCAATCTGGTTTAAAACCAGTGCTATAACTCATCACTTGTGCCAGGCTTAGCTGTCTGTCTGGCAGTATGTTTGGGAAACTGGGTGGAAAGGGCCGCGCCGCTGTAAACAGGATGGAATCTGCATTTTCCCATGACTGCAACTGAAGTGTAACACACTGAAACCCCAACATGAAAAACTATGTACACACCCAAATAATTAACGCCTGGAAGTCAGATAGACTTGGAAATGAAGCAGGTAGCACTTGATTTATGAAAACAATTCAAAGAAAAACATAAATGCACTCATTAATGTATGGTTGCTTAACTGATGTGACAAAATGTTTATAAACTGTACAATAGCAGTAGACTCACCATACAAATTTATGAAGCGAATACAGCTTTCAACCACACGGGGAATAGCTTGTCCAGAGTCCTTTGAAGGCAAAGCAAACAAAAATACCTAAATTTCAGATCATGTATAAGCCTACTTTGTGTTAGAGCCCGACAGATACTGGATGCTTCATCAATTCAGAATAACAAAAGCTGAATACAATGTCTTTTTTAACAAACATAAATAAATTTGTACTGTGCTAAAGATATATCCAAGTAACGGTAAAAGCAAATAAACAGTTGTGCAATAAACATCTTTAACCAACATTACATAAAATTTTGATCAGTAAATAACTGTGATGTCCAGATATAGACCAAATATACTCTGCTGATGTGTCGGTTGGGCTCTAACAGAATCAGGTGAATGTGATGTTTAAAGTATATAAACGTGCACATCCAGTGTAAGTGATGTTTTTAGGTTAAGATAGAAAGTGAGAGTTACCTTTTAGAGCTCTTACTGAGACAGACTGAGTTCTGATTTCTCCAACTGTTTGATTGTTCCTGCCCAGTTTCCCATAATAACTCATTGATTATAAAATATCACAAAGTTATAACAACAAGCATTCACAAACCTGTTGCCCAACACATTTCAACTGGCCTCTAGTGTTGCTAAATATACTTTACAGTATGTATTTTCATGCTTGCAATGAAGTGCACCCTGTGTTTAAATGAGTGAGAACTTATCTAAAGAGCCTCACACACTCAGTATGGAGCTCAGGGCAGAAGTGGTGAGATGAGAGGAGCAGCACTGTCTCCTTCAGAGAAAACACATTCCTCTCAAGCACTTAGACGTGGACTGTACTCTGCCTCGGTGCCAGCTGCTCCTGCAACTCTGTGCTGGACAGGGACTCAGCACATGCTTTTAATGATACAGTGGATCTGTTTACAGCCCTCAGGGGGTATACGCATGGTCCAAACACGGCGACTATGCCAAATTCAACTATCTATTGTTGGAGTGGAACCGTGAGGGTTGAAGCATAGGTTTGCTGCTGCAGGATTACATAATACTATCTGTTCAGATATGTGAGACTGGGGATGGCAGCTTTATATCACATAAATTCAATACCAAATTGGAAGTCTGGAAATGGTTCATGCTGGTAATTTTTGAACACAATTGAAACTAAATACACAATTTGCTGTCACACCTCTGTTTAAGGAGAAAACCTTCAATTCAGTCTGCCTCAAGTCTACTCGCAGAAGTCAGGTAACGAAAAAAGACAAACACAACATGAGGATGAAATTGCTGTTAAAGGCATGATAGATAAAAAGGAAAGGAGCGCAGGCAAGCAGCATGGGCCTCCCAAGACGCTTCAAGGTGTCTACCTGATGTCGAGCGTGTGAGTTCCGTCGTCCGCGGCTACAGAAGAGAAGAGTCGCAAGAGCCAGAGATGGACAGAGACAGAGACAGAAAGAGAGAGAAAAGCAAGACCCAGATTAGGACCATAGCAGCTGCCCACCAAAGCTTTTACTAAGAGCACACCCTCATTCCACTCTGTGCTGGCATCAGACCCGAAAGTGAACGATGGGAACTGGACAGTACCAGGCGGGACTGGACACGGCCACCAGTGAGAGGTAGTGAAGAGGCCGCAGGAGTGAGGCAGCACACCTTATCAGTCTGGCATTTGCTCCCTGACTGCCATTTATCCTGCTGTTTTTCACTGGCCTCTGTTCTCGCTCTGGAGGAAGAGGAGGAGGAGGAGGAAGCAAGAATATCTCTGCCAGAGCAGCTCGGTGATGCCAGGTCAGCAGTGAGTCAGGGGAGCTGACCAAGACAAACATTTATCCCTCAAACTGCCGCTCCTCCCCTCCTGTAGCCCCTCCAAATCTATCAGTGCCACCATTACATCTCAGATGCAGACCGCCAGAGCTCACTGACTCATGAGGAAGGTTTCCAGAATCCATCTCAGCACAAATCACTGTTGTTTTTTTGTTTGTTGGTAAAAGATAAAATCAAAGCTAAGATGTTTTGGGGGAACCCACCAAAATGGCCAGAACGCCAGAGCAAGACAGAAAATAGATAGAAGGAGGAGCAATGTCAAGCAGGCAGACTGGTAATCAGTACCTTGATAAATGACTCCAAATTGCCATTAAATAACTTAACATTAAAAACAGAGCGGGGTCTAGCCCGCCGGGTGCCAGTGAGGGTTTTGAACGGCCCATTGGGATGTCTAGAATACAAAGAATGCATCAGAATAAGTAAACAATGCAGTTTTCATTTCAGAGTGGTTTATCTATTCTTCTATAACCTTTACGTCCTTCACAAACTTGAACTAAAGACTAATCTTTAAATCCCTTCGAGTCAAGATGATAGACAGGTGAATGAGGGTATTTTCAGACACCGCTGAAACCGGTGAATTTACTTTTTCTTTATAATCCTGTCTTTTCTTTCTCCACAATATATCACAGACCATTGAAATATCAGACCTGCTTTAAATCGCATGTGTCAGGATCCATCCCATGACAGAACCTGTGGGGGACTCCCTTTCTTAGTTTGTGTGGATGTGTGTGTGTGAGACTTAATGCAAAATGGCTTCTTGTAATCTGTAATCTGTAAAAAGGACTGAGATGAAAAGAGTCAGGGACTTTGGTTTCTTCTGCTGTCAATCATAGGGACAGAATTATTCTACTAAAAGATGTCTTAAATATCTACTTAATCTGATATAAGATTAAATCTTCGCAATGCGAATACATTTTGCACCCCAGAAAGGAGTTGAGCGAATGTCCTACTGATGTTCTTTATACTGACATTTTACTTGATACAAATCCTTGTATTAATCTCTACTGTAGAGCAGGACAAAAACAAATATTTTCAATATTGATTAATCTGCTAATAACTTTCGCGATTGATTTACTTAGTGTATAAAATGCTGGAAAATATTAACAAACAATAATCACATTTTTGCAGAGCTCAAAGTGACGTCATTGAATGTCTTGTTTTGTCTGACCGACCAAAAGATATTCAGTTTACAAGAATATAAAACAGAAAAAAGAAGCAAATTGTCACAATTTAGAAGCTAGAAGTAGCGAATGTCTTTGCATTTTGATTGAAAAATGACTTCATCAATAGATGTGATTGTCGTTGGCAGGTTATTTAGTTTGTCCATTAACTAATCAATGAATCCATAAAGTTTCCCAATTTACTGTGTACACGGAAGAAACATTTATGTTTATTTTCAGAACAGAGAAAATTACTGGATGTGACCTTCCCCTGAGGTTCTTAAAGGGCAAAATAATCTTTAATCTAGACCATTTTGATTATAAAAAAAAATAAAAAAAATCAATGACAAAAGAATGTGCAGAGACAGTTAAATTAATACTCTCTTCTTTGTTGACATTCACTGTGAATGGCCTTGTAACTGTTTAGTTTAAACTGCTCATGAGAAACTGAAAATATGGTTATATCATTGTAAAATCAAATTAAGTATGTAAATATGCAGTCCAAAAAGTCAAAAATGCTAATCAATTGCATCATTATGGGAGTATATGCAATAAGTTATTTCCACAGTTGAACATAAAAGATGTAAAAATATTTAACTGAACCTTCTTGTTCCTATTCGCTCCTCTTTTGTTCTTTAAAATGGGCTCAAGCATTTAAATGTCATGCAAATTCTTTCTCCTCTCAGGTTAAACCTTCTCTACTTCTCCGCCCCTCATTCTCTTTAAAGGCCTGACATACGGTACTGTTGGGAAAGGGAAGTACAGTAACCACACCACACAATACCAGGTCGAGCTTAGAAAACATGGAAGCATGCACATCTGCTCAGGGCTCTCCATGGGCTCTTTTTTTGAGTCTAACTATAGAATCCTCCTGCTTTTATGGTCACAGAGGACTTCAGGCGAGAATTTTCCTGAGGCTCGCTGTCCTCGCCTTCATGAGCTGCAACACCTCACGAAAGGTTCTGTCGCTGCTGAGAGGAAAGTGGACTTGATATATAACTTGAATATGCACAGGTCCTGAAGTGCGAGTGTGTACTTTACCTTGTGGTCATGTAGTCAGCTCTGTGGCCTGCGGGGGAAAGAGAGAAAAGAGGAGAGATGTCAGGCTAAGTTGGATGTGTGGACACGCCAGGACCCGTCTCTGAGGGCCCTGCGGTGCATTTTGCATACGCCTAGTGAAGCATTTGAAGCCTGCCATCTGTCCGCAACCACTGGCCTCTTGAGCAGCACAAACAAAACCCATACAGACACCTACACAACCAAACACACAACAGCCCATAGCTCGCACAAAGACTTTTACAGATTTCAGCTACATTATATAGACAGTACAAACACCTAGCAAGCACACAGTTGTCCGTTAACAACAGACGTGAGAACACAGACACACTAATCATTATAGTAATACAAAGAGCTACAAGTTTGGACAGGAGAGGTAAGATTAAGCACAAAATAGCTTCCAAATGGTTTTGGAGAACAGGAGTAGTTTCAAATGTATGGCCATCTGTTCCTGTGAACAGGATCTGACCTGTCTGTGTGTCTGAGTGACTCATACAGTACTTCAGCTCATTGACAACAATATGATTAAGAAGCAAGAGGGAGGCTTTTCTCTTCCTCGTTAGCACACAGCTCCATTACTCATTAAGCGGACAGTTTGAGACCACCAGGACCGCTGGTTAGAACAATGACTGACAGACACTCTCTGCACTGATGGAAGATTAGCTGAGGCCTCGAGGAGATGCCACCAATGTAGAACAAGGAGAGGCCGTCGGTAATGACTGCCAGCCCCTCTAATACACAGCAGTCCATTAAGTTGGGAGCAAATCAATCACTAAGACGGATAATACAAATTCACAATCCCCCTCAGCTCTGGCTTGCCTGGCTAAAACCCAGATTACAATCTAGGAGCTCTGAGTAGTGGAAAAAGCAGGCAAACAGTGGGAGAGTTGCCACCAAAAAGGCTGAAATTGCTAAGTAAGACTGCAGAAAATAAATAAAGACAAAATTAGTTATGCTGCCATTTTGGACACTGATTGGGGCTAATACATCCTCGTTTTGGCAGGAGGAAGGCGACACAGATTGGTGAAAGTGGATTTGACATTGAGAGGTAAGAATCAAGAGCAAGTACTCGACACAGAAACGGGGGTATAAAAGTAGAGGGATCGTGACTGTACCTTCGCCGAGTGTCCTCTTCAGCAAGTCATGTTTGGCCTGCAGTTTGGAGATGAGATTACTGCCCTCCAGAAACTCCCGGAATTTCTGTGGAGAATTGACAGTAATTATACGGCAGCCCCGAGTGCCAGCCAGAGCACCCGCACTTAAGACAGCAATCTACGATAAGAAAGCCAAGGGCAAAGGACACGCTGAGAGTCTTTTTAAAGCCTTTATCAGAGCATGTCCATCTTCCGACTGAAACAGCATAGCAGTTAGCCTTACAAAATGGAAATATTTTGGGAGCACTATCTGCCACCTCTGCCTGCTGATCAAAGGGGCTTGTTGGATGATATTCAGTGCAATAACTTATGTCCATTAGAATTTACATGCACAGATTAAGCATTTTAAAGTCCAGATAAAAGAGTATATATTCAGACAAGCGAAATCTGACATTCTTACTTCTAACATCCAAGTATAGAAAGCTAACCAAGGCATCAAAGAGAGTCTATAAGAGAGCTTTTTTTCTATTTGCATACAGAAATAAATCTCTGAAGTATTTTCCCTTTGCATTTGCTCACTCGTATCTTGTATCTACCACCAACATCTCCACTCACCATAAAATAAAACTGCTCTGTCTCCTGCTGGTTGGCCCTCCTCTTGGCAATGCTGGGTTTGCTGAGGTATGTCTCAGACACAGTGGACTTGACAGACTCAGTGGATCGGCTGTGGTGGAAACACTCTGACACATCGTAGTCCTCAATGGTCACCATGTCTTGGATGGTGGTCAGGGTGGCCTCCGATGTCTTTTTGATCTGGAGACACATGAGGTTAAAGATGAGGAACACTTAAAGAACTGGTCTGAGCAAAATATAAAAAGTATTCCTTAAAAACAGCTCTCGCTATCCCATGACACTGAAAAGTTCAGGTTGTTTTCAGACAAGAAGCGTGTTCCTAAAAATTCACCAGCTGATGAACATGAACAGCCAAAGCTATCAATCTGCATGCACTCAGAGGGGCCAGAGGTGAACAGTGTGTGCTAGAGATGGTACATTCAGTCGCAGGCTTTTAAGATTAATTTCCATAATTGCTTCTTCCGTGTCAACAGGAGTGCTTCTGCAAGAGCTTATCAAAGTCAGGACTTTGCAGAGCAAAAGACGTTCAGCCAATGCAAGGGCTACAGGCCATGACTATGTCCAGCATATGATGACGTAAGATATGTCAAATAAACATGAGGGCAAATGAGTTTGTAACAGATCCATAAAAGTTTAAGAGACTAAAGTAGATTCAAGTGATTGTGTAGAATCATAAATAAATAAATAATAAATAAAGAACTTGCAGTATCCAGATGTAGTTGCCATTTTGGTGTTGCGTGTTTGCATCTTAACAGGTGGTACACACTAAAAAGTGTAAGTTGAGGCTGATGGCAAGGTCCTTAGTTTTGCAGGTAATATGTTGGACAAATTAAAACTGACCTGATAATGACGCTAGATTAAGTCAAGGGATCACCAAAGTATTAAATTTCATCCTGAGGGCACCATGAATCTGTGGCAAATTTCACGCCAATCTATCCACAGTGACTGATGTTATATATTCTGACTAATGTTTAATACTTCAAATTCATTGGCTAACTGCCCGGTGGGCCATAAAGGCTAGGAACATTTGCGGAACAAGGAGAAATAGGAATAGGAAGAAGAGATAAAGATAAAAGGAGACAAACAGACAAGGAGGAAGAGTCTCGAAGACTGTCAAGTGTGAATGAATCACCGATGTGGAAAAGCTGCAGATGTAGAAACACCAACAAACACCTATGAGGGAAAATAAAGCAAAAACACTTCTAGTCATTCACACACTGGGGGAGCGTGAAGGGCTGTGACCATTGCAGCTCAATTGTGTGTGCTTTTAAAATGTGGGGGGGCACTACAGGTCAATGGGCCCTGAGTAAGACGCAGCTGGACGTCCTCCTAATTTTTCTCCTAATAATCCAGTATTCTTAATGGTCAGGACCCCCACTAAAGGTAGTGACCCCATTCCTTAGTTATTAAGTGAGTCTGACCTCGGTGCTAATGAAAGAACAAGGTTACATGCAGCGAGACCACAGCGGATTACAGCTTGTTGTTTTTAAACAAAACCTGTGACTCATTTTGGACTTCAAAACAAAAAAAAAACACACCTGAAAAGCAAGCTGGACTTCATCTCTTTCATGTGTTCCACTGAGGGATTACAGTGCTGACACACATGCTTTGGCACACAATGTGGATGTAGTTACAGTGTCATCCATCCCATTGTGACGCAAAAACAACTGCAGGTTTAAACACGACTAATGACACCGTAGAAAAGGAAATGGGGGATTCTGCGATCATAAAACTTTGCAAAAACATCATCCTGTTTTGGGTCAACAGTCGGGGATTGCATTTGCTGATCAAGGGAGTGATTTTCTGCACGAGAATGAAAAAGAACCTGCTGCCAACAACAGACACAGAAAACATACTGGAGTTGATTTACATGTCTGTATAATTTTATCTACAGCTGGTCCCTAAAAAGAGATAACTTACAGGGACTTAAACTCATTAGTTACATGTTCTGAGTGAGTTTGGGCTCCCTCTCCCAAAGTCCCGAGCAGCCTCATCCCGGATGGCCAGTGTAGAGGCGAGAGGTCCAGCTGTCATCATGAAGACAGGAGCCATGCATGCGAGAGAATCACTCTCAGAGAAAAAGCTGTTGGGCTTATCCATTATTCAGCAGACGAATAACTACCAGTGTTCACTGCTGGGCTCAATTACAACATGGTTCTTAGTGAGACTCAGAGGATGTGCCCATTAGTCTCTGTAGTAGCACAACAGACCAGAAGAAAGTCCCTGGGATTGAATTAAGTATGTTTATTTTTAATAAAGAACCATGACTTGGGTATTTTCTACGGAGACATACAGAGAGAGCACCGATACTAGGAGCTAATAGTTAGTCGGGCTTACTTACAGCTAGGGATGTCCAGATCCGATCACGTTGTTTTAGACTCGATCGGAATTGGACGTTACCTCCCGTTCAGGACTTGGATATAAATGTATATATATATATGTATATATAGATGTGCTTTGCCAACACTGTGGCTGTGTATTTGTTTACATGCCTGCCGGGTATTTTAAGTTGAGGTGCTATTTGTTTTTATCTTAGACTTTTTTTATATTTACTG
>JAPMOB010198952.1:0-33264 GCA_029875015.1 Lepomis gibbosus
CGCCAGTGGTCTGTTTATGATCAACTTACATCATCTCTGAGCATGTTGGACAAGAAGTTCATCATGACACTGTGCTTCCTGGGATACTTCTGGCACAGAGCGCTGATGGCCTGCACCACCACCACCTGGAGTACAAAAGCATCAGGGACGCATTTAGGACAACAGAAAAATAACAGGATATCACCCAGGATTTCAGGTTCTGAAATCCTGGGTGATAAAAAAAAAAAACACCTCATTATGGCACATTGTCACACTTTCAACAAGCACTGTGTTACAGTGCCAACACAACATTCAAACACAGGAGGATGACACTCCTGATTGTTATGCATTTGCAACTTAAATTTCGGCCTGGCCTTCATTTCAAGAAGTATGTTTGTTGGCTTTGCTGATTTAAAGCAGGACACATTGTTTAATCGGTGGAAAAAATATGTATTTTCCCTTATTCTCTATGGAGCCCTTATTGAAGATATTTCAGCCACTTCAAAATATATTGGCTGAAGCAGGCACTCCCCACTCATTGTAACACACGTACAACCTACATGAATGGATTTAGTTGTACTGCATTATCTGACACAGGATTAAACTAAATCAAAAGTGTCTGACCTTGAATTCGTCCGAGATCTCGGAGACAAACGAGGAGATCTGTTTCATGAGTCGGTCCACGCTGCTCTCACTGCCGGTCTTAAGCAGAGTGGTAATGGCCAGCGTGGCGATGCTGCGGTTCGAGTCGGTGATGAGGTTCTCCAGGTCCAAATTGCACGCGGTCACAGCCGATGGGTGCTTCATGGCCACCTGGTGGACACAAAGGCAAGTTGCAGTTCAGTCAGCATTATGATCTGTTGTAAATTTAAGTATAAACAGTGTTTTATCAAGGCTGATAAATAATAAAGTACAGCAAAGCACTTTTAGCATGTCTTATGTACCTAGCTGGGAAATCAAAAACCCACTTTTATACTGCCTTAATACATATGCAACTTCTCAACAGCTCAGCTATATGACTAACCTTGGACTAAACGCAGTGATTCATGATTATACATAAAAACAAGTGTGTGAAGGAGGGACAGAGAGTAAAGCTGTACCTTGTTGAGGGTCCTGACAGCAGCGTATCTCAAGGCTGCTTTGGGAGAGCTACAGAAGAGCTGCAGCACTACAGGAAGACCAATGCATGAACGATAAGATTCAAGCAATATGAAAAGGACAGCTGCATTTACAGTCAAACTGAAATAACACTTCATTTTATTCTTTCAGCAAAAAAACACACATAGAAATGAAATGAGGTGTGAGCAAAGTACTGACCAGACACGGCAGGGGCCAGCTCCCTGGCTGTACAGTTGGGCATGTGCACGATGGCAGAAGCAGCCTCATACACCACCATCTCATTCTTGTTCCTCAGGCAGCTCTCAATGAAGTCGAACAAGGGGCTGTCGTGACTGGGATCATAAAGAGAGAATACAAGATTGTAAACAATGTGACAACAAGACATCAACTCTGACATTTGCGCCATGCATTTAGTCCCACACAGAGATAGCATAGATGACAACAGGTGATTTTATCACTGGGGAAACAGCTGTAGCATGGATCCCAATGTCCTTGTCTGTCTCTACTAGAGCATCAGATTATTGCAGGTCTACTCACCCTCCGTCTGTCTCATCCAGCAGTTTGCTGGCAATCCTGATGAGCATGCAGTAGGCGAAGGGAGATTTGAGACCAGACTTGGTGAACTTGTTGAGCATCTTGGTGACAGCAAGGCGGTCGTTCTTCCTGAGGTGATACAACAGGCCCAGGGCATGGTACTGGAAGATTGGACATAAACAGACAGACATTAATTTTATGAGTATTTTTTATATACCTACATAAAAATCCACTCCTTTACACACAAACACAAAAGGTGGTTCAAAATAACAGGGAGTCCCAAGTCACCTGGACCATGATGTTGTCACTGGAAGCAGCCTCCTGGGCTTCGTTCACCCAACGCTTCACCACATCATAGCTCATCTTCACCATGTGCTGAACACACACAAACATAAAGGACTTGAATGGTATGATAAACAACTACACAACTTTATCTCAGTCATACAGAAGCACCAAATACCAGAAGTATAACATCTCAACTTAGATCCAACTTAACAATTAAGTGAAATATAAAAGTGTGCCTTTTTTTTTCTTTACCAGTGAGGAGACCAGCGCTGAACTGGACACACTGGGCACCTTGTCAACAATAGCCTGCTTCATGTATCTCTCAATGGCCTGCAACATGGTGGTCTGTAGAAAAGACAGGGAACGTTGAAATTAAAATCTGAAAATATATATGCAGGATGTTTGCTTTCTTGCGTGGGTCAAGAAAGAGATGGGGAAGACAGGACAAGGAAATAAAAAAAATAAAACTGAACTTACATCTGTAATCCTGCAGAGGGCTCTGATAGCAGGCCCTCGGTATACATCTTCCTTCCCTGTCATGTCTTTGGTCAGGCTGTAAAATGCCACACAAAGAATACTTAAAGAAATCTCAAATGAAAAAAGGAAAATAGCACTTTACAACAGTTACAAAAACACCTTAACAAAGAGTTTTGCTCCTGTAATAATTTAAATAGTCAAACAGACCCAATCTATTCAGCAGCTTTCATAACAACAAGACAAAAATCTAGTTTGTATACATCCAGATATGTCACTTTGTGTGTCCTGGTGTTAATGGATAATTACAGCTGCATTAAAAAACGCACACTCTGGACAAACTGTCAGACGTCCTTCCTCTTGGCCAAGAAAATACTATCTGCATACAGGTGATACTCAAGGACATTTAACATCATGGAACAAACCTGCTAGTGACAATGATCACATCCTCAGAGATGTTGGCCATCTCTTTAATGGTCAGGTAGCACATCCTCCTCAGGGTTTGCTGAGGGATAAAGAATGAGTATAGGCTTACTATATTTATATTTGAACATTATAGACTGATGTCTGATGATGATTTTTAAATCACCTTACTCATTAAGTAACGAATGAGTGACTGAATGGACAATATCTTACATCATTGGACTGAAAGAGCCTGGTCATCGCAAAGAAGGCCTCTGTGGCCTCTGTGGTCCCAAAATGCTCTCCCTAAATGAACAAACACATGGGGGTGAGCAGGTTAAGATGGGTGGACAGACACCAAGTCAACGCATACCTAAAAAGAGCTACTTTGCGTTTTTTGTGAGACAACATTTTACCTGATTGAGGAGGTAGATAATCTTGGTGAGAATGTGGAGGCATCTTCTGGGGTTGATAGGAGTCTCATTAAAGATACGTGCCTGTCAACAAGAAGGGGCACCTTATATTATTTCAGATCGGTTTGTTTGGCTCACATGTACATTACATAAGTACATTAAGCAGTATCAAGCCCGGACTTTACCTCCTGCAACACTGCACTCTTCTCCAGATGCTGGAAAGGATTCGACCCACTTCCTAAATGTTAAAAAATAAAATAAAATTAGAAAAAGATAGAGTCAGAAGTCTGCGTCATTTAAACTTTATCTTACTAATTTATTGGAATTAATTCCAAGCCAACCAGCGTGTGCTAACGTTACATGTTAGAACTAAAAACACATGTACTCCTCTTTTTAAAATAGATTTAAATAAATGCTTAAATCCAGCTTGTTAAAATTTTAATAATGGATCTTTTTAAGTCATGTTCAGGGAGGACACGTCTGTTAACGAGCACAACTAACATCACAACATCCAGCTGACACCGCCTAGCTTAAAATGCTAACGCTAAACTTGGCGAAGGATTGGCATTGATATTATTGCGACATCAAGTAATAGCAATTGCAATTTTAATGCAACTTCAAATCGGCTTATAACTATCCTTCAACACTCGCTACATAAATATAAATTAGGTTCATTTAACCTGACAGCTTAACTTTAGCTAGTCGGTTATCTAACAGGCTAGCACTGCGTTAGCTTCCAAAGCGTCCAACACCTTGTCAGTGCAGACACGATTCTCATTTTTCAAACGCTGTCAACATTTAAAGAGATGACTCTCCAATCTTACCAGACTCCTCGTCCTTCTTATCAAACTTTTTAATCATTATGTCGGAATGAAGCTGGCGAAGGAAGAGAAAAGATGCTCTCAGTTTTGACCATAAGAGAAGCTACTTCCACGTAGCCAAAGTGAAAACTCTCTTCCGGTTAAAACGACCACGTCAACGGAACATACGTCAGAGCAGACCGCGTCATGGCCAGCAGGGGGCAATGCTGACTTTTTATTTTTTTATTTTATTAAAAGCTCCAGAAACCAGCTACCGCTACACTGCAGTGTCGTTTAGTTTGTGGTCATTTATTTAGGGCTATGCATCATATGCAGGAGCCTCCTTAAAACTTATTCTTTTCACCCACTTATTTTGCTTTAATATTGTGCAAGTAGTCTAATTGCCACATTGAACCTGGAACCTTGTGACCCCTGACTGATTTTGGCCCCAGAGCTGTTGCCAATTTTGCCTGGTTTGTAATTCAACCTTGTGTATGTTAAGGTATCAAGTATCATTCATTGATATACACCAGGGCTGAGTTCAGTGCAGACAAAACATAGCAAAACAGTTTTTTTTCAACAGAAACGGTGGTTCCCCGAACACCCTGTTGTGCACGCAAGCGCACTGCATTTTCCTGCCTTTTTAACAGCATTGTGTTAACATATTGTTCACATTGTCATTTTGTATATTGTATATACTGCATTCCAAATCCACCTACCCCATGTACGTAACACCTGCATTTATTCCAGCATTCTTTGCACTATGCTCCATCGCACTGTGTACATGAATACATGCATGTGTGTGTTTGTGCACCTATATATCTCACCCACCTCCGACATGTACATAATAATGATAAAAATTTTACTCCTGCATCCTTTGCACTCTGCTCATTACACTATTGTCTCAATTATTATTATTATTATTATTATTATTATTATTATTATTATTATTATTATTATTATTATTATTGATTCTGAGTCTGAAGCTGAAACTGAAGGTGATTGGATAACACCTGTTACACGCCCACCAAACGGGAGAAAATATAACTCGAGGCTCGACGCCTGTTGCGGAACAATGCACAACGTTGCAAGGGAACATGTCGGTCAATCCGAAAACTTTGCAAAACGGGGCAAAACGTTTTGAGATTGAACTCGCCCCAGATCAGCAGAGTGAGCTGTGAGATGCCCACCTGCAGAGTTGACTCACCACCTGGTGTGTTGTAAGGTCAAATGGCCACAAGATGTCGACATTGCTCTGGGTCTCGATCCTTGTTTCATACAGGTGAACTATATAGCCTACATGACCCCAGCTATAAAACCTATTAACTGCTAAAGTGTTTAGTTTGGTGGAATGACCAAACTTCTCATCCACTGACACAAATAAATAGCATTTGACTGGTGACCATCTAAATGATTCGAACTAAAATCAAACTGATGTAAGTTTATGATGACAGATATTTTTTGACATCATAATATACACAGGAGAGCCTGACTAATGCTGGTATTGATTATATATATACATACATATGGAAGTAAAGGAATAATAATTTATAGGAATATTTAAGGATCACATTTTCAATATCCTGTATATAAAAACAAAACAAATGTAGTTAGTTACATCTGCTTTATTTGAGGAAAAATAATCCTTTATTCTCAGTATAAAAATAACAGACATCTGATGAACACATACATTCCCATGCATTTTGCATTTTACTGTATTTCATGATCTTGCAGTTGGTTTGTACAGTGTTTCAGTTTCAGTGTTCAGTGTTGTGTTTTTGCCACTGTTGATGTTTCACACTAGAATCTGGAATCATTATAGGCTCCCATGTGAATGCCTGATCAGCAAGCTTCTTAATAGGCCTAGATAAATAAATGAAGTAGCAAAGAGATAAACATTGGATTATCAAATCTAATGTTAGGATTTTGCAACAGAATTACAAAACATTTCATTGGTCTTCTGCTAAGGATGTAAGAATTAATAATGACAACTGCTTTGTTCTTCTTGTTTAGTTCAATAGTTAAAATTTGATGACTCTGGGGCAAACTGAGCACATTAAACATTCATTTTACTAAAAAGGAAAATCTAAGGGCTTGGTATTACTTCAACCCAAGTCCATCTTAAAGTAACTTTTTAAAAATCCACAAGTCTTACAAATCTTCTTTTCAGATTTAAAAGGAATGACCAATCATCTTGATACAAGTACAAATAACCCTCGTCCTTATTGCTCTTGACTTAATTCTGTCTTGAGACATTAACTGTTGCTACAAAATGCCTGATGGTGCATAAGAGACTCATGGATTATTCTCAACACTGAGGCAGGGTTTGAAATTAAACTGTACTCAGTTTTATTAAATGCATCAGACAAATGTTGTATCATTTATGAGCTTGAAGCTGAGTTGTCCTAAAACTAAAGTTCAAGAAGCATTAATCAACTATTAGTCAGAAAGTTTCATTAGTTCACATTGTTTATTGTCCCCCACCAAAAAAATAATATAAGATACTTGATTCCAAGGACCTTTCACATGAGAGCAACTAAATGATATTAGAACTGCTTCTTTTACTTGTAATACCCTTCCCCTGGAGAAACAAATCAATACCATTACTTTAAAAGTGAACAAGAAATAATTCATTATAACTGAGTAACGAGGAGGCCAACACTGGTCATGGCTGTCTGTTAAATCTAAGTTTGTTCAACATGTTCACTTTCTCCGTCCAATTTGAGCCAACAGGCGCGCGTTCTCGGCCGCCTTGGCACGTAGGTTTTTGGCCTTGGCTACATCAAATAGGACGTTCATGATGTTGGTCGGGACGTCCAGGGACAGGGTCACCCTGCTCCTCCGGTCCCCTTTGCTGCTGTTGCGAAGCATCTGCCCTCTGAGCTTCGTCCGGCTCATGAAGCGGTAGTTTGCGGGACTAGAAGTCCTTTTTTCCCGACTGGACTCAGCAGAAGAAGAGGAGGAGGAAGAGGAGGAGAGATACTCCGCGGACTGCAGGAGGGACCCCCAGCCGTCCATGGGGGAATAACCCGGCTCGAACTTGTCGCTCCGGACTCCGACTGCCATCTGGTCGTCGCACAAGAGGTTAGTGCGGGTCTGGTAGAGGCGGAGGCACAGGCTGGAGGACGGTGTGCACACGATCGAGAGCAGCAGCAGGGTCTTCAGGGACGGCAGCATGCTGTGTCCGCTGGGACCAACACAGGTGAAGAGAGAGAAGGGAGAAAAATGTTATTATTTATGATCTTAACATCTCATTGTCTATCTTGACAAGGTATTTGATTTTGTAGAGTCCTGAAGTACATTCATAGCAAAGTAAGTCAAAGCAAACAAGCTGAGAATGAAGTGGATCTTAAACTAAAGTGCAATTAGTCTTATCACTGCTTTCAGAAGTACAATACTACTTCTACTACTTATGTAGTCAACAAAAAATAATTCAAATCGAACGAAATAGTCTCCTCCATGCTATTAGGCTATTTATCCCCTCTCTTAACAAAAAGTGGGGTTTAGGACTCTAAGATCGATAGTTCAGAGCCAAGTTCAGCCTGTGCCTTCAGAAATATCTTTAAGCCTTTTGCACGAAAACATTTAATGTCTGTTTTGGACCACAATGCAATAGTTTAAAAGGCGACGGGTCACAGACATGAAAGCAATCATATTCGCACAACTTACCGTTCGTGTCCTATAATAAAGAATACAGTTGGGCAGGTCAACCAACACGTATCTCTGTAAAGAAAAAACAAAACAGGAAGAAATCCTCACAAGTAAAAATCTGATGAGAAATCCTGCCGAACTGATAATGTACGCGGGGGTCAGCAGTGCGCACCGTCTGACCAGCAGCGTGTCTTGATCGTCCATTCCCACTGCGTTCATTTAGTAGGAGCTATCAAACTGCAGCCCTACGCCAGCAACAACGTCATCCCAGTGACATTTTGGTTTGCTGTGAAGTATCCCATTGGTTGTGATGCCGTGATGTAAAGGTAAATAAAAAATAAAGTTGGTATATGTGACCTGCAGATGAACACGAGGTATCACGACCACAGTGAGAATGGGAAAAAATAGAGATTTTTTCATGCAGTCCAAGACTTTTGTATGTTTTACATGCAGTTGAATTGTTTTTACCCTTCACATGATAGTTTCTACCATAGTACGCCTTAAATTAGCACGTTGCCATCCAATTAAAGACACGGCAGGTCTGTAAGATTGTAAGTTCAGAACCACGGACAGCTCCCGTTCAGGACCACCGACAGCTCCAGCACATAAAATATAAGCAGAAGAATGCCCAGTGTCATATTGAAATCATTGAAGACTTATTGCATTTAGTTTCTGTATCAAAGATACATTAATTAACTACATTGTGACATACATTCTGTACAGTGTTTGGAGATAATCCATAAATCTTTTTTAGCCTAGTCATTTTTAAAGCAAAAATGTCAAACATTTGCTTCTCAAGTATGAGTATTTGATGCTTTTCCTTGTCATATTGCCTACTGTATGAAAGTAAACTGAATAGCCTATGCAATGTGAATATATCACCTTAACCTGTGAGAAATTGCAATGTTAAATATCCACTACTTTCTGAACATAATCAAAATATTAATATAATCCAAATGATAGTAAGTTGGCCGAATTTTCTTCCATTTTCTAATAAGGTACCCTTCATCATGGGTTTATAAATTGTAACTAATGGCTTTGGTAATGGTTGATAAATCTTTGACTGCTTTATAATCAGTTATAAGCCAACGTCTTCTGGATTGATTGGATTTTGCTGGTGTTCGTCTTCCTAAAAAAGGCTTTGCTTTGTTTCTTTAACTGTAGTTTTAAGTAAATAAATACACAGTTTTTTATTGCCTAATAAACCACCAGTTCGGCAATACAACAAGTCTGCAGATATAAACGTTGAACAGTTGATAACAAATGGATAGATTTGGTCCAGTTGCTCCGCAGCCCCTTGTGGTCAAGTTTAGGTTATGGAGTCTTGATAAACTAAATAATTTCTTAAAAAGACAAAGCAAAAGTAATGCAAGAGGACAATAAAGTACAGTTAAAGGGATTTTCTCAACCAGGAACACAAAAGTGACTATTAATGAAATGCATGATTAAATTATGTATACATCATTACCAATGTCATTAGATACAGCTTATAAACCCATTATAAAGCCAGCTGTACCATGTGTTTAACCAGTTTATTCTTTACAATATATAATGTACATATATGAAAAGTAAAAGTTACAAATTAATTAGACATGTATATTTGGATATACTGAAATATATAAGATTCATCTTACAGTAGGTGACATAAAAGGAGCATAGTTCCCAATTCCCCAACAATGTATAACTACTGCTTTATTGAACGCAGATAAAATTGCATTCACAGTCAACATGAGCAAGAGGAAAGGAAATATTTGCTAAAACTTGAAATCAAAAGAATTAGGAATTGGAGATGCTAATGCAGATTGTTTTTTTGAGTGTTTTTGGTGCTGGTTCAGCATTGTGTCTGTGTTTGAGAGGAAATGGTGGTCTGCTGTTGTGATAATGTGATTTATCATCATCTACAGACTACAGACATTAGTTAAACAAGCAAGGATATTGTAAGCTTTGTAAAATATTAGTTCACTGAATAATGTGTCAGCGGTGTACTGGGTTTCCTTTATGAACTGGAAGAACCCCCCCCACCACCACCCATTTTAACAAAAGCATAATTCGCACCCTGATTGCACCCAGTATATATGATTTACAGCCTATATATGGCCATTTCATTTCAAAAGAAGACTGGTATCTGAGATCTGGCAAATACTGTGTTTTAATTAAAACTGTGTGTACATGCAATACACACCATGGGGACCACCTGCAGTGATGTGATGCAGTGATGATCACCATGTCAACACAAAGAGACAGCATAGAGTGCGTGGATCTAAGGGTATTGGGTCAAGCTCTAATGAGCAACTTCACTGTGGGATTAATATGACTGTATGTCTTCACAGCTGGAGTAATCACAGTCTGTGACACACTGTGCAATAAGATGTCCTCCCACTTTTGAAATGGAATTACTTGCCCCTCTTCAACTTCACAGGAAAATCACACTTTCATTACTTGGCTGGATTATTTAGATGTAAATTGCTGTTATTGAAATAGGATATATTGAGAACTCATCTGTCTCATCTTGCCTTTTGCTCAGCTTAGGCGTGAAGGCGTACGGACCACTTTTTTTTCCTGGGGAGTTTTTCTTGAATTTTCATTGTCCTGGCGGTAGTGAATTTCAAAATATTATCACAGGCCTAGAAAATACATATATATATATATAAAAAACTGAGGATGTTAATAAATTTTGATTGGTACACGGAAATATATATATATACTTAAAAATATATATATAATTAAAAATATCCTGTGGAGTTTTTGACCACTAGCAATGGTATAGAGCAATAATTTTATGAGCAGATTCAGGTTTTGTTCCATTATTTTGTAGTAGCATTTCCGTCCTTTATAATTACAGTTTTTAAAAATAGGTCTTTGTATAAGCTTTTAGCTTCCTACCTCTGCTGAACAGACTTTTAGTTACCTTGAATTTGTGTATATTAAAGCCGGTGTAAGTGTGCTTGTATATATGTATGTGACTGTCTTTGTGTATGTTATCATTTTTAATTGTCAATAAATTAACACACAGACAGGGTAATTCACCTTCTGATGCTAGTTCTACGACATATCACTGATTAACAATAAGTGGAACTAACACCCCAAGAAACGTAGCAATTGGCCAACAAAGACGACTGCTAGTAAGCAAACATGGATGTAGACAATGCAAGATTTAAAATCACCTTGGCAAATACAATTGACACATTTGTTAGAACTCAAGGATACCCACAATGCGTTTTGTTTAAGGAACACTGACTGTAAACAAAACCTTTCTTTACAAGAAAACTCCACAGGGCACCTTTTAAGATTTGAAACCAAGTTTTCAGGGCTTTAAGAAAATAATCTTATATGTATTTTCTTTGAAAATGACTGATATTATTTCAAGCATAATTAGATCTATTGTAAACCTGCAAGGTGGAACTTTTGTCTCCCCCTTCTGACAGTGAGAATAATTACAACGCTGTTGACACATGCTTAACACTTGTAGGCTCTGTCCTTGCTGCTCTCATTATGGTCACTCCCCCTTCAGCTCTGTCAAACCACTAATTTCTGGTTGGCATAAACACGTCACTACTGTTGTGACAGCGCAGGAACGTCACCATTGAAGTCAGATTCAAAAAGTCCTGTACACTGTGAATACAGAAAGATTTGATGACAGGTTTAATCAGCATAATGTGATCTCACTCGTAAGAGTCCCGCACTCTTGCTTTAAGTAAAAACAATGTGATAAGAGTTCTGCAAATGAATTGAAAGCTAAAATAATATTATTAATAATAAAGTGTTAGGTCTTCACAAGCAGTGGTTGACAGGGGGTGTGGTTCAGTGAGAACAGCCTGTCACTGTAGACTGTGTTACCACATCTTGCAGATCTGGAAAGCATGTGGGAGTACATTACAGTGAAGAATCGTGACTAAAATGACGAAAGCTTCTGGAGGCTTGTTGGTGAAAGACTCATCTGTCACATTGATGGAATTTCTGCTTTAAATACTGACTATTGTAAGTGAGCAACCTTTTGAAGAACTGACTTCTGTTTTAGAAACCTGGTGGTGGAGCTGGTGAAGCATTTTGCACTGAAGATGTGGCATACGCTAAATTGGTATTAATACTGAATCTTGACATGAGCATTCAGTCCAATTTGAAAAAAAACAAAAAACAAATACTACACGTTTGTCTTAGCAGTGTCACCCAACCTGAGAATCAGTCAGTGGATTTTAGCCGTTAAGTTGTGTCGTGTATTTCACGTGTCACACTGCCAGAAACAACCTTGAATGGGTGCTGCCCCCACATCAACACCCACGCAGGAATCTCCCTGCTAATGTTGCGTCGGTCTGATGGAGAGTCCTCTAAAACAGCCCCTGCGTGATCTCCCTCACTGGGCCCCTGTTGGCCCCTCATCTGGCTCCCAGCCTGACCAATAACACCCCCTGCCAAAGGAACATATGTAGTGGTGGAGGTTACAGCAGGCAATCAGCTACCAGCTTTGTATTTTTCTCACCACACAGGATGCAGGGCAATTGACAAAAAAATAAGAAAGGTGACTGAGCGTTACATAAACAGAGAGACTCGAGAGACGGAGAGAGAAGAGACAAGCACGACAAAAACAGGTCACAAAAGAAAAGACAGATTTAATCTTTTAGTAGTAAACTGTTTGACACAGTTTGTCCATAAAACAAATCAAGACACAGCTGTAATTGAAAATATATAAATAAATCCAATATGAAACATTTTACACAGTTATGTACAAAAAATATTTTGTTGTGTGGGGTTGAACGTTTCACCTCTAGCATACCTTTTCCTTAATCACTATTATAAATTTGAACAGAATATTATACTGCTTTAATTACCATTTTTGCATCTACAGTATGCTCCCATTCATGCTGTACAACAAAAACATCTTTAAAGAAGAATTTCATACTACTGATCAGCTGTTACAGTGCGTATTTTATCGGTGATCTGGTTGGTTCCCCCTACCACTCCTCTCCATCCCACACCAACTCTGGCACTCTTGTCTTGAAGAGAATCGATTTCTGTTCCCACCACAGCCCCCGTACACAAACGGCCTGCATTCCCCAGAGTGAGGGTGGAAGTACCAGAGCAGAACATATTCTGAACAGGCCCCCTCCGACATTGGGTCCAGACAGCTGCCTGTTGCTGGAACTGCATGCCATGTGAGAAAGAGGTTCAAAAATTACAAATACTGTATTTTCCCATATTTCAAGTGTGTGCAAAAACAAAAAAAGAAAATGTTGTTCGAGGAGCGGCCTCACTGACTTCAGCCTACATTTATTCTTTCACACTTTAAATATTGTAGGTATAGACACCACTTGAGACCACTAGTGTGCAAAATGCCTGCTTCAGCTATGATTAAGAGGGGCTGTAAAAACTCCAGGAGATATTTGAGTATGTCTGACAGTTTCACAACTTAGATGATAAATGTATAAGGAATACTCACTTGTTTGCTTTCTTATGGTGTGTTGGATAAGACTAAAAAAGCTTTTAGTATTAGAGTAAATAAGCAGTCTTATTGAGTTGCACATCTTATTTGTGTATTTTTTCAAAACAAAAACTGTGCCTTAATAAGCAGCTAGCTCATGCATCAGAGCCATTTCTTAATCACCATACTTACTAACAGTATTAAAATGTAACTTAAGACAGTCTCTTTGAAACCTTTGAGTTCCTGTTTCTACCGACTCCTGTCTTTGTGCTAAGATTGTCTCCAACATCTCTGAAATGATCACACAGAGCTTAAACTGTTATTTATCTCTGTATCTAACTATCAGGAAGACAGCAAATAAGTCCTAAATTCTCATTCATTCATTCTCAAATTCTCTATTCATTTAATATGAATTAGTAACTATAAATAGAGTAGCTGGATTATTTCAGTTAATATATCTTTTCTGACTCACGCATAAAGTTTAGTCACCACATTCTTCATAACACTTTAGATCTTTTCACAGCATTATTGTTGTTCATATATTACCTCGCGAAATCTGGCACAGGCTGTCAAACATTCATGGATTACATTTTGGTCTTATCATTCTCCCCCACCTTGCGCTTTTAACAACTCATTACTCATAGATTATGAAAACATGAGGAGGAACAGACAGAGAAATAGACATATGGAGCAAATGAACAAAAGAAAAACAAGGGGAGGCAGAAAGATAAGAAGAAAATCACTTGTCTTGGCCACTCACCAGCAATGTTTCTTCCAAGTACCCTTCTTTTTTTCCTGTGTCCCCACTCTGCAGTCCTGCTCTCCATAGAATCTGAAGGAAAACAACATCAATGAGAAGTTTTACGTGTTGGTGGATTCAGTCATCAGAAACCAGAAAGTAAATGAACTACTTAGACTGGACCAACACTTAATCTTAAATCCAACTAAGAGTGGTCAACGTTTCTCCAGCCAGTTGAGCAACATGAAGGGTTCATTGATTGTCTTCTTGACCTCTTGTCTTTTTGATCTACTACAGAAAATCATGTCTCTTTGAAGAGAAATCAGAACAAAGAAGAAGAAAGAGCTATTCCAATTAGGTTAGTTTGTACTAAAGGAACACTGGTCATCTTCCAGCAAATGTCTTGCACACAGACAGTGACATGCAGTGCAGAAGTGGTAACTTTTTAAAAAATAAAATTCTCCATATTAAAGTGTAAATGTGGCTTTCATTACTTCTTACACAGAATGAGCTAACTGTCACTGTTTTACATCTAGTGATTGTAATTTAACATGCTGACTTTGACTATGGGCAATGACATGCTCACTCTTTGATTAGTTTTCTCATTATGTTTATCCGAAGCAAGAATTAAAATAAATTGGGATGCAGTGAGCTATTCTTGTCTGGGGGCTGTATTCACTAATGAGCTTCATGAAATATTGTGTGATTTCTTGGTACATGTTGACCCTTTGTTTAACTCTGTGGTTGCTTTCTTGTCTTGATGCCGATGGCCTCAGTAACAGCAGCACTATAGGAGCTGTTAGTTTTTGTTGTTTTGGTTTGTTTTTTTTATTTGACCATTTTTTAGATAGTTGACAGTGTACAAATAGATGAAATGTGGGGAGAAAGAGGAGGGTGGGGCATGCAACAAAGTTCTCCAGCTGGAACACAACTTCATCACTCCTTCCTTCCTCCCAATATTTTCTTTATCTGAACAGAGTGTATTTTTACTGTTACAAAGTCTCCATAATCTCAACCAACACACTGCCTACATCACAGCTGTTACATATAAGTATGACATATGTAACCATTTAGCTATGAGACACACTTGGTCACACACTATCATTTTGATGTGGGGACAACTGTGCAGTTTTAGAAAATGATGATATTCTAGGCATCTGTGTGTTTGGCCCATGGGTTCGGACACCAGTACAACAGCAAACAGTTACTTGTGTAATGTTGAGATAATTATAATTACCAGTGTGGTTTTGTTGGATCCGCTTTTCCTCCAAGATCTCAGGGGCAGGACTAGTCATTTCCCCCACTTTGTCTCCATATTCTGCCTCTTCCATTTCTTCACCTTCTTCCTTGTGAAGGTCATTATTGAGGGACACCGCTACATCATCTGGCACAGTCTTCTTCTCAGAGACTGAGGTTGTTCCATCTGGATCCACAGACTTTACCATGAACTTGTATTCCAACCCTGAAATGATACAAACATGATATACATGCAGTCACTTAAATGCATCTTGTTCTATATGCCAACATACTATGGAAATAACAGAATATTCAGTGGCGAAATTTGAGACCATTAAATCATAATTTCAGATATCCAGATTACTTTATTGTTTTTTATACTTCACTGTAGAGCTCTTCCTAACTGCAGTTTGCTGGAAGCACCACAGCTTAATTAACGGCAACAGCAGTAAAATCCACAAAGTGATTAAAAAACACATCCTTTCACCAAATATATTGTGGTATTAGATGTGTGGTTTCAATAAGCAATTATTAGCTGGCAAGTAGAGCATTCATGCTCTGATACTTTGTTTTCCCTAGAAGACAAAGCAAGCTTTGTCAAAGGCGCAAAGGACAGTCTTTCCTAACTCATATGTCTTTAATATTATGTTATGTAATTTGACACTGACAAGAGATTGTTTAAAAGTGTACTATGAATAATATAAAGATGTAAATGTATATTAAGTAATACTTTATGTATAGCACCAGGTTTACAAGGTGCTACACAGTTATAAAAAAAGATTCTGAAGAATACAAATAAATCAGGGCAAGGAAGCTTCAATAAGTTGTATTTGAGAATAAAAGGTTTAAATATTAAACACTCCATAATCTACACCTGTACTTTTTCATATCGTGACATGTCAAAAAGGTCTAATTGCAAAAAGGTTCACAATATGCAGAATGATCCTTTAGGTGTCTACTAAGTACAGTGTGTAATGGATTCTTGGTGAGGTGTCCAGCTTAATGGCAGTCTCGTGTTTGTGAATGGCTCTGCTGTTGCTGGCACCATGGTGTGTGTTCCTCTGAGAGAACATAACAGATGGCACAACACACACGGGTGCCATGCTGCTGCCACGGGAGCTCTACAATAAACAACCACACACACACACACACACACACACACACACACACACACAGATATACCCACATTCATATGCAGGCCTATTTAGAGGCATATATTTATTCACTCTTGGATAAATGCACAGAAAAGTAAAATGTACAACATGTAAAAGTGAATAACATGACTCCCTTCTAATGACCAATCTTACCACACTTTTCTACCACCTCCTGGGTGACTAGCTCCTTTACTTCTTCAGCCTTGACATAGGGAATAAAAAGAATCATTAAGTTATTCATTTAGCTAACTCTGCATACACTGTATAAATATTTTTTAAATGTCTGTGATTATGCTTGTTTGTGTGTCTGATAAACACGTACCGAGAGTCCAGGCTCCCCCTTCTCCCCTTTTGTGCCCTCAATACCCACCGTACCCTATAGTACAAACAAATTTACAAATGCTTGAGAGTAATTACATTCTATTAAGCCATAAGTATGCAAACTAAGTATTTTAATTAGCTTCCCTAGCTAGCCACATGCACTATAACTAAGATTAACACCACATTGATGTTTTATTGCACTGTAAATAAACAGCCGAGTGACAAAACATTCACGTCAGACTTCTAGTTAGATTAAAATGAAGCATTTATAGGGGGTTTCAGGTACCTACGATATCCCCCACTTAAAAAAACATTAGTGTCAACAAACTGGTGCAAAACTGGTGTAAAAGTTTGATGTAAAAAATTCAACAATACCACTAAAACAATTAAATGCAGCTAATCAAACATGCCTTTTTAACTATTTATGCCCAGTTTAAGATGTTAATTGACATACTACAAGACAAATATATGCAATATAATGTGGTAAAATAAAAAACAACACTTACTTTAGGCTATATTTATCTGCATGGGATCACTGTATCTTTATCATTGTTTTACCTTTGTTAAAATACTTAAGTGCTCAAATTTTATGAGCTAGTACGATAGAGAATGAAAAAAGCCGTTGAGTTAGAGAAGCTAACGGAACAGAAGCTAGCTAGGAGAGAGTCCTGGAAGACCTGGCTCTCTCGCCTATAAATTTGTTTAGAGAATTGTTTTAATGTATGACTCTCACGCTCTGTCCTCTCTGTCCCGGAGTGCCGGGGGCTCCTCTTTGACATGGCTTCAATCTGCCCCTTCTGCCCCTCTCCCCCTATTTGACAACACGAGTACAGAGAAAAACACATTGTGAGTGAGTTTTTCTTTCACACAAAACCTCTATGCTTACAAGGCAAAATCCATAGCAACATATGGTATCACCACTCATTTCTAAACAGTATAAAAGAAAGACCAATTAGGTACATCTTCGGACTATCCTCATTATAGGTTTCCAGCCACTCTTTGTCAGCACTGAAAGTCTGGTAATTGTAGCTGAAAGGAGCTAATTGAGTAAGATATTACTTGAAAGCTGCAGACGGAAATAGACCTGTGTATGTGTGTGTTTATGTGTGTGTCTTAACCAAGACACTATCCTGTGCTGCAGTATACATGCTGCAAGTCTGTCTGTTGAAGACACAGATATGGGGATGACTGTAATCAAACTTATTTTTGGCTGTACCTGCTCTTTCCTATACATGAACTAATTTAATAGAAGCCTGTAAATACTAAAACATTTGTTTTTACAGACTTGTGTGAACTAGAATTACATAAGTTGCTGTGTATTCAGATATTACATCATATCAGTTGTAGCCTTAAAGCAGATTGATTTCAAGACACTGACACTACATATAATTTATATATTTATCTTAACCAAAGGAGAAATACATTACTATAGATTTATGTTCGTAGTAGCCTCTGGTTTAGCAGACACAGCCTGTCTAGTGCTGCCATACCACAGTGTTAGTTAAAGAAGTGGCTATTTTGTGAAAGCACCATTCAGTTACAGGAAGTGGTAATTAGGCTTATTCATGGATGCGTGTACTTCATTAAAAGTAGTGATTCATACCTTCAGCTAAATTACTGGCGTTCCAGCCAGTGAAAACATCCAAGGGGCCATTGTTGCTAATAATCTTTTGGGTGTATTATTGAGTGCTAAGATACTGTTCCTGTCAAATAACTGTATCTCAAGAAAACTAATAATGGGTTAATTATGGGTATGTCTATTTTTAGCCTACCTGTATGATCCCAAGAAAAGTATTTCATTGTGTGCTTTTGTTGACATAATATACATTGTTTTCATAAATGAAATCATAACATTATATTAAGATAAAAAAGCAAGGCTCACTTGATGTCCATCCATGTCAACTCAGCAGACAGATTTGTCATGAGAGATCACAGATCAACAATTTACATTAATGAGGATCTGACACTGGCGGAAATGAGCTACTGATTAGCGAGATAGAATAAGTCCTTGTCAAAGCAGAAGAGCTGGACGACCATTAATTTGTTATCTTGAGAAAATGACGCAGGAAAGTCGTCATCAAGAGAACAGCTTGATATCTTGATATAAAGGGATAATAAATCCCCAATATATTGAGGTAGCAGGAATACTGCACCTTAGGCCCTGTGTCCCCGCGGGGTCCTGGGAGTCCTGGTGGTCCCTCATCTCCATCCTTTCCTGGAAACCCTGCTGACCCCTTAAATCCCGGGAAACCTGGGAAACCTGCTTCACCCTGCATTGAGCAAGAATAAAGTGAGGAAGTGACTTAGCACACCAAAATAATAGTGTTTTTGGGAAGATAAAAAAACATGTTGTTCTTTTAAATAATTGACAAGCATACATTATAAATATTTTTCTGGGAAATGAACAAAATATAACTGTGACGAGCGAGCGATCAGTGGTGAAATTGGTTGGATAATGACCAGTGATGTTAATTTACTAACCTTTACTCCTTTCACTCCTGGATCACCATCGACACCATTGATGCCTCCCTCTCCCTTCTCACCCTAAAGTGATATAACACGATGACGCTGCTGAGTTTGTGCATGCTTAGGGAAGAGAGAATGAGAAATATGTGTACGTTTTAATGTTTACCTTGCGCCCTGTGAGCCCATTCAGTCCAGGTATGCCAGGGATCCCAGAGAACCCCAGGTCTCCCTGTTTTGCAAAGACACCATGTTCCATACAGAATTATTTAATTTACTGACTGGATTCCTTCTTTTTTTTTTGCTTTTGGTCTAGTCAGATGCTAATTCAGGCCTAACCTTTTCTCCATCCAGGCCTGGACTCCCAGTGCGTCCAGGAAAACCTCTGAAACCCTGTCAACAGCAGATGACTCTTTAGAACATGACCGCAAAAACAGAAGTTAGAATACATTCATATACTGCAAATAGAGAAACTAAAAAAGGACACAACCAAGGGCCCCAAGGTGGGGGGAAAAATCAATCAGTAGGGCAACTGTGACAAATAATAACTCCACCTTCTCTCCCTTCTCCCCTCGGTCTCCTGGTAAGCCGGGTTCTCCTGGATCACCCTGTGGAGGGAGAAAAAAAAAACTAAAATTATGTTGAATCTTTAAAAAGTTAATAGTTAATATTATTGGTTAGATGTAGATTTTCAATGCACCTGATTGCCTTTCTGGCCCTGCAGCCCTAAATCTCCTTTGTCCCCCTTGGCTCCATCCACTCCATGATCCCCACTGCGACCCTAAATTACATTGGGGATTTTACTGTATGAGGATTCTATGAAGTTAAAAACTGAATTTTGTTTCCAAAATTTTAACAATTACTCAATGTTTGTTTGCTTATGTTTGTACTGTAGCTCTACCATCTCTCCATTGAGTCCTGGCTCTCCTGGTTCTCCCTGTCAGGAAAATAAGATGATTTCACACATAACACTAGCATAAAAGTCTTGAATGGTTGAACTAATGTTGCTTTAGTGTCAAGATATTAAATTGTACCGTCACTTACTTTCTGGCCCACTGGTCCTCTAGCGCCAAACCGTCCCAATGCACCCTTAGTGCCTGCATCTCCCTTTAAGCCCTTTTAAAAACATTTAAAAACATTCCATACTTAGGGCCCAGGCATGAAACATGTGAGGTCCCTATTGAAAGTGAAGGATTTTTTTTCTTTTTTCTTTTTAGGTGGCCTAAACGTGCTCAAAAACTTACAAAACTTTGCACACATGTCAGAAGTGGTGAAAAATTACTTATGTTATGGGTTCTGCACATGGGCGTGCCAGAATGCCTCGCAAGTGCCACCTACAAAACTGGAAAAAATTAGCCCCTTGGCCACGTTCAACCTACATGCACAAAATTTTCTGGGGACACGTATCATATCACAATACACAAAAAAGCCTCAAGAACCCATAAAGTCAACAGGAAATGAACCATTTTGAATTGAACGTGCAATTTTAACCCAGTTTTCAGGGTGTGTACTTTAATGAACTCCTACAGAGTTAATCTGATTGACTTCAAATTTCTTCTGTGCCTTCTAAAGGCATCGACGCTAAAAAGTTGTGCTATCTGGAAGTTTTCGTCAATGGGTGTGTCCATGGCATGGCGTCCAAAATCGATGATTCCCCATGAAATAGGAAGCTGTTGATGATGATGATGATGAGAGTCCCGCCCTGAACACATCCATGTGCCAACAAATAATCAATATCATAGCGCCACCTGCTGGCAACAGGAAGTATTAGGGGTTGGCTGTGGCTCAGGAGGTAGAGCGGGTTGCCCATTAATTGGAAGGTCAGTGGTTCAATCCCCAGCTTCTCCGGGCTGCATGTCGAAGTGTCCTTGGGCAAGATACCCCGAATGGCTGAACGGCTGTTCCACCAGTGTATGAATGCGTGTGAATGCAGATCAGCATCCACATGCCAATATTCATTCAAAGTCACAGCGCCATCTGCTGGCAACTACTACTCCTAGCAGGTTGGACATATCAACTTCAAAACTGTCCCAGACAACGTGTTGTAAAATTTGTGAGTTTGCAATCAACGGTGTGATGGTGGCATGGCGTTAAAATCTTTTCCATGACACAGGAAGTTGTTGTAACCTTCACTGTACATAATCAAATTTGTACCAAATTTTGAGTCCTGCCATGAACACATGTACATGCCAACATTCACCCATAGTCATAGGGCTACCTACTGGCAACAAGAAGTGACCTTGAACAAAGCAGCCCCTGCGGCACGTTTTACCTACATGTGAGTTTTACCTACATGAAATTTCTGTGGCACATGTATCATGTCCAGATGTACAAAACAGGCTCTTGGATAGATGCCCTAAACCAAACAGGAAGTTGGCCGTTTTTATGATAATTTTTGGATTTTTTACACACTCCGTACTTTAATGAACTCATCCTAGATGAGATGAGCCTGCCCAACGCTGCTTGCAGCTTTAATTTAAGATTCTTTTTTGCAGTACCGTGTATTAAAAATGAAAGTATGAAGCCTATCAGAGACTGTACGACATCGCTCTTGTGAACCACATTTCCAAGACCTAAATGTCTAATGGAAAGTAATCTACTTCTTTGTGTTTCTCAGTTGGGGATTTATTACCTTGAGTCCAGGAGGACCGTCCTCGCCCTTTTCTCCTTTGTCGCCATCAAAACCTGGTGTACCACGCTCACCCTGAAGCAAAACATCCACTCAGTTCTTCATAGATCTTTTTATGTGTTTACTTTATGTGTGGTTTCAGATATGTTTGGATATAAAAAGTATTTATTAAAGCATTTAATCCCATGTTCCGCGTATAGTTTTTATAGCCTTTGAATGTTAAATCACAGATTTGACTGTAAGAGCGTTTTATTCTGCCCTTGTGGGAATAAATAAATGTTGTATTTGTATTGAAGTGAAATTACATAACAAATATTGTCAGAAACTGTCTGTCCTAAAATTCACTTAAATTTATTGATCAATACTAGAAATGACTACAACTTCAAGAGGATCTCACCGGGTCTCCTTTAGAACCCTTAAATCCACGGGGTCCTTGGATTTGAAGCACACTCCCCTGTAGGAAGGGATTCAATTGTGAATACAAACTACAACTCAATGTAATCTATAACAAATGATAAAGCAGTGTGATGTGAATTCCCACAGATACATTGAGCCATATGGACCTCTTCCGTGCTTGGTCTTGTACGATACACAATGTGTACTGTCTGCAAACAAACTGCCTGTCTTTTGGTATACCTCTGCACCAAGTCAACTGTAATGAAGCAGTGCAAAGGCTAAATACTTCCTGATTTACCTACAAAGAAACATGAAAATCATCATACCCTTTCTCCTCTGACTCCAGGTAACCCACGGTCCCCCTGCAAAGAAAGCATGCATTTGAAAAGACTTTCCCAACATGATTATTTCAATTCCAGGTGTCAGCAAAAGTACATATATTACGTTATATCTCTCTCTGCTTTGCTGTTGCAGTAGGAAACATGCTGAGCCCTCACAGCATTTTCTTAAATCCCGTCACACTACTAAAAATGCCAGAGCGATATAATCCACCTTTAATAAAGTGTCAAACAGTTGTTGCACACAACATTACCAAGGTTTTGTGCCATTTTACATGAATGAGATGCTCAGGTCTGACACTTCAGTGGGGAAAAAACAAACAAATATGACTAAAAAACTGATGTCGCTCCTATCAACACAGTCTGGACCTGCTGGCAAAATTAATGGCACATTGCTATGTTAAAACTGAAAAGAAGTAATGTAGAAAAGTAGTCTGCACGAGCACCTCGACTTTCAAATATTAATATTGGCCTCTTCGCTCACACCTCATGCCACACCATTGATGCAAACAACAACAACAGTGAGTCTTGTGTGTAAATAAAGATTAGGTACATGCATCAGTGATGTTTTTTTGTGCACCATGGTTTATAGATTTTACAGAAGCTGCACTGAAAGTACAAAAACATCAAGTTACTAGTTGCAGTCCTTCGGGTGAACACACTCTGGATGATGAAAGAGGTCGGAAAACAGCAGGAATGCTTGAAAGTATGGATGTAGCCTGGTTCCATTACAACACGCTGACGCTTGCATCTGAAGCTGGCACAGACAAAATCAGTCCAAAAATCTATCATCTCTCCCCCCTGCTGGCAACAGAGCGGGCCCACACTTGTGATGTAATAGTTTAGGAAACATTCTTAGTTCGACACTGGGTCCCCCCCAGTGAAGATTTCAGCAGGACAACATGACAACCATGACTCAGCGCCTGTGGCGTTCTCACAACTCAATTTAACTTTTAGGGGTGCCTCTGAATGAGATGGAATAGGGGGTTTGCAGCATTCATTGGGTCCCACTTTGGGCATCAAACTCAAGGAATTTTAATAACTTACCAATTTTTATAGTCTGCTCAAATTAGAGACTCTAAATTAGTGTAAAACATCACAGTATTCCAGTACTGCTATATATTGAGGTTAGTGAGTTAAGTGAAGGAGTCAAATCAAAAGATTAACTTGAAAAGGGCAGCTGTACTGTATCAAACACAATTATGTCATTGAAATAAAAGCTCACCTTTTCACCTTTGCTGCCACGCAAGCCTTTTGGACCCTAGTAAAAAAAGGTAAAACAAATAGATTTTGACTCCAAGTGAAACTCTAATGGTCTTAAAGGAAATGTTACACTCAGTTGTATGGCTTTTAAATGTTGCTTACTATATGCCCAGGAACCCCTTTAACACCTGGAGTGCCATTTTCACCCTAAAAAAAAACCAAACATATTTTAAGATTTCTGCATAATTATTCAACAACACAGGAAAGTATTAAATGCTGTATGCAAGAAGCCTAATGGGTAGACAAGCTACCACAATCCTAAACTGTTACACAAACTTGTGTACACGGTGAATGTGTGATATTTTACATTACATTTAGCTGAGATTAGGAATTTGTCAATCCTAAACATAGGCTAAACCTGTTCACAATCCTCACTCACCTTTCTGCCTGTGAAGCCAGCCAACCCCCTGGCGCCAGGCTCTCCAGGGATACTGTCACCCTGATGAGGATAACATTACGTATTCAACAACTTTTTTTACACACCGCACGTTTTAGAAGCAACCAAAAACCCACAATTGTAAATCAACAATGACAGATATATCTCTTACAACAGATCAAAATGAAAATAACAGTACGCCGCAGATACAAACGCAAAACAAGGTCTTGATCTTTTCTTGGATTCAAGTAATTTCATATACACAGTAGTTGTACCTTTTCTCCTTTTACTCCAGGTACACCAGGAAGACCCTTTTTCAGAGAAATGCCGTGGTAGCAAAAAAAACAAACAAACAAAAAACATCATTAACTAATCTTAAAATTAAAATGTCCCTAAGATTACATAAGTTTTATTCATACTCCAAACTTAAATATTCTATAGTAAGTGTTTTTCTTTTAGAGAAGGTAGCTCCATGAAAAAAACACTTAAATCAGATGCAGCACTTGTAAACATTTAGATCATTTGTATTTTCTCACAGGAGCTCCTGCTGCTCCTCGAGGTCCAGGAGCTCCAGGTGATCCATTCTTTCCCCTTTTACCTCGGTCACCCTGCACCAACACACAAAGCATCTTACGTCTATTTCAAACCCAACAGGCTGACTTTCTCTTTCCATTTCTGCATTCATTCACAATTACAAATCATCTTCACATACATAAATCACAATCACATACTTTCACTCTCTTTATTTTCTTTGATCACAGTGAGCTAAATGGCAACTTGTAAGTTGATACGTGATGATGTACCTCTCTGCCTGGCTCTCCTGGGTCCCCTGGTGGGCCCCTCAGGCCTGGGGAGCCCTGAATGCCTGCATTACCACGGATACCCTGGATGCCCTGAGCACCTGGTGGTCCGGACTCACCTGGTTCACCCTAAGATAACAAAAAGAGAGGGAAAGAAAGATAGAGACAATTGAAATGTTTGGAAGACAAGCACACAGTTAAAGGTCACTTGTTTAATGTAATGTAATTAATAGTCTCTTCTATTACTTTTCAATAATTGCCTTCAATAAACTCCTTTTTTCTTTTATCAGTTTATATGCTCAAACCCAATTTTAAATGAGAGAGTGAGTCACTGAGGCAATTAAATTCCCTAAATTAAAACCATGATGGGAAACAAAGTCAATCAAAGTAAATGTTATGGAAAAGACTGCAGGGATTAATTGACTTAGAAAGGACATTTTAAATAAGAAAATGCTTGTGTATTTCTTTTCTTTCTTTCACTTTTTAAGAATGAGGAAAGAGGGAAGTTTCACCTTCTGTCCTGGAGGACCAGCTTGGCCTTCTGGACCTCTGTGGCCGATGCCAGGCTCTCCCTACAAACACAAAATATGTCTCCACAGTGTTTCACCGCCATTTCTTTCAATTAAAATATCAGCTACTGGACTTCACTGCTACAAACTATAAAAACAAGGTAAACAACAGCTTATGAGTAAACACTGAATTTACCTTTTGTCCTTTTTCACCAATTTCACCCTGAAAAAGTATGGACAAAAAAAG
This sequence comes from Lepomis gibbosus, assembly GCA_029875015.1. Taxonomy (NCBI): domain Eukaryota; kingdom Metazoa; phylum Chordata; class Actinopteri; order Centrarchiformes; family Centrarchidae; genus Lepomis; species Lepomis gibbosus. The sequence continues at coordinate 25,545 of JAPMOB010198952.1, forward strand.
CGCATATCAGCTAGAAAGTTGAAGTGCACCTGAGCACATTGTTTTTCATGAGCCAAAATAAACCAACACAGAGGAATTTCAAATAAAAAAAAAACTTGCCAGCGTGTTTAACAAGGGGAATTATTAATGTCTGCTTTAATCTACTGTCTCACAGTCAAACAGAAATAGAGCAGAGGGGACATCAAAGGCCTGGAGTCAACTGGCTTTACTGACAGGCAAGACGCAAGAGAAGTTCTCCCTGAGCTCTGATGTCATTTACTGATGAAATGTGGGTTGGTGGGGAGAGCCGCAATAATATTTTTATGAACTGGTGGCACATTTCGTGTGGAAACTGTTATTCTTGCTCTGTGATCTTAGGGTGATGATAATGATGCTTTAATTTAGCATAATCAGAGGGACGATATCGGTGACTAAGTAAATCCTGACAATGGGAGGATATGTTTCAGTTTAAATGGTGAGTTCTCCCAAATTACAAAACAAAACATATTTTCTTCTCAGGTTGTATGTGCCCATGTTTCAGTTGCTGAGATTTCAAAGGAAAAGAATGGATGTTTGTTTGTGGGTAATGGCACTGGAAAAATACTTTTAGAATCTGAACAATGCCCCTGTTACCCCACAGTCACTCAGTCATTGATGTTATCTGGGTTTTGATTGAAATGTTAATAACTGTGGATTAGAATGATATTTGTTTCAGACACTGATGTTCCCCTCAGGGTGAACTGAATCACTTTGGTGATCCTTAAACGTTTCATCTAGCCATTATCAAGTCAAAATGTCAATTAGTCTAATACTTTGTTTTGTTTTTGTTTTTTAAAGATGTAAAAGCAGCAAAAAAATATAACAATGTCAGCCTCAGCTGTGTGTGCCTTGTATTTAGCACCAATTTGCAAACTACATTAGCATACTGAATTAAGATTTTGAACATTGTACTTGCAAAATATCAGCATGTTAGTATTTTTGTTAATGTTAGCATGCTCCCTAGCTCTAAGCACCCTACAGCAACTAAAAGATCAAGTAAGAAAATATTTTATGCCATTTAGGTGTATTGACCATTTAAATTAGGAAAATTTAAACACATAATTTAAACACTTAGTTTTTGATGTTTTTTAAATGGCATTAAAGACAGACTCAATAACAGTTTCTTTATTTTGCATATATGTCCTGTAATACTAACTGGAATGTTTACCTTCATAATGTAACAACTTTGATTTTGTCTTTATCTTTACAATGGGCAATGTTTAAAAGTTTTATCTTAATGTTTAAAGTATCTTTAGTCACCTTTTGTCCTGGTTTCCCACTCTCACCTTGTTGACCCTATAGCATAAAAATTGTTTAGTACATTAACAGCATTGCTTAAATAAGCAGACATTTATTCTGCTTACTGTTGAACTGATATCACAAGTTGAGTATTTCATAATGATGGGTGTTATAGGTGAATACTTTGTGCCCTTACCTTTAGGTAAAAATACTCTGGAGGGTACGGGTATGGCTGTCCACTTTCCTCGTCATAACCCCCCTCTCGTCGCCTCTCCATCTCCACCCTCCTCCTCTCCCATTCCTCCCTCTCAGAGTCTCTCTCCCCCTCCTGCTCTTTCTCCCTCTCCATTTTTTCTCTCTCCAGCTCAGCCTCCCTCTCTCTCTCCAGCTCCTCCCTCTCTCTCTCCATCTCCAACCTTTCCCTCTCTCTCTCCCTCTCCAGCTCCTCCTCTCCATCCCTCTCTCGATCAACATCCTCCTCAGTCTCCCAGCTGTAGTCTCCACTCCTCTCCTCCTCCCCATAGACTGGATCAGGGCCTGTTTGTGCATATCCATCCGTTTCTATTCTTTTCTCTTGCTCCATTCCTAACTTCTCTGCTTCTTCAGCTTTACTCTCCACCTCTCCTCCACCTTGTGTTTTTGTGTAAATCTCTTTTTCTGTATCACTGTGTCGCAGTCTCTCCTCCCAATCTTGCCTGTGCCTTCTGGTATGTATTTGAAGGTCAGGGTTTTCTTGCTTCTTGATCTAGAAGTTTTATAACATAGATCAATGTATTTATAAGTCGCACCATCTTTATTTGGATTAATACTTATCTTAATTGTTGATAACAGACTTACATTCCAGCTGTTGTAACGTTGAGCTCCAGAAGACAGAGGCTGAAATTAAAGTGAAGGGGCAATCTCATTTGCCATGAAATTGCACTTTCACATTTTATTTGATGCAAACTGACTTGCAATAATGAAGTTTTAATTTTTAAAGACTGCAAAGTGAAAAAAATTACTTTTCGTGCCTTCATGAAACGATTTCTTCCACCCGGGGCACCAGGCTTGAACACCTAAAATTTTAAAATGATTAGTACTGCCATTTTTATCATTATCAGTCAGACTTCTACATGACCAGGTGACACTTACCATGGAATCAGACCAGGGGGGGCTTTTCTTCACCCTGATGTGGGATCTAGGCACCTGTCAAGTCCCCCAAAAATCTCATGAGGAAATGCAGTGTAATCATTTTGATGTGTCCAATCAAACAGCTGTAGCAATGTGTGCTTTGATGTACATGATTGTAAACATGTAAGAAAGAAAGACACAGACTTGCTTAGAAAGTTATTTGAGAATTTTTACTTATGGAGACATGCACAGAGAGGTTAAACACAGACAAAACAATTTACAGAGAAAATTTCACCAGTGAAAAAAGTGTCTGATCTAGCTACAAATTACTTATAGTACCACTACATTTCAAATAATATTGGTATCTAAAGATGTGTGGTGAATTAAAAACAAAAAGATATTTCCATGTTTTAATAAATAAAATTTCATTACAGCTCCAAAGAAATATTTATTTAAATTGTTGACAAATGTTTTGTTGTTGTGTTTTATGTGCTGTAATATTTATTTGTTACAGAAAAATATATGTCTTAATAAATAAGTTAGACAAGGTAAGTAAAGTAAAGGCTACACTGGCGATTACACTGAACAAAGTAAAGAATGAAAATAACCTGGACACGAAGAAACAGTTCTGATATCTGATATTGAGTTCTACTGAAAAAATTAGGTGTGAACTTTGGTATGGCCATAGGTTTGGGTGAGTGACATCGTGTCTGTGTGGAAAGAAGTCCTTCCTCATGAAACGTTGGTCAGGGTCAGAGCTCCTCACCACCAAAACAGTTCACAGTTTAGTCACACTCTCCGTGCAGTGTGTGCTTTCTTATGAATGCTTAACACTCTATAGTCACAGTCTCTTGGGAATTAAGAGATGTCCTGTTTAAAAAAAAACGAGAGAGAAAAAGTATTAAAAGTAACTCTCTGGGATTTTTTATGTCAATAAATCATTTTTTAAAGAGTAGGACAAGGCTACCGTTTCTGCTCATTCGCACTCAGACAAGCTTCAGAGAAATCATGCTAAAAGCATGCTGTTTGAAAAATGCTGTCCTATCTCATGCGTTGGTAATTTTGTGAATTAAAAAATTCTATGATGGAATAATATTAGTCTTGTGCAAACGTGCAACTTTTTACACTGGTGAAATTTTCATGGTAGGTAGAAAGAAGAAAAGGTTTGCAAATATGATGCTAAGTGCTTTTTCTATATCACTTAAAGCTTGGTTTATTTATGTAATACTATATTTTATGATAAGAGAAAACACGTTCTTGTGTTAAGTGTAATAAAAAAAGATTTGCATTCCAAGGCATGCAAGGATCTTCAGAAACATTCAGTTAGGATTCAAGTCTGTATGATTTAAAATCACAGCTCTACCGTATCTGGGTGTTCTGCTGTGAGTGGAGGAGTGGGCAGTGACACTTCATCCTGGTCCTAACAGCAAAGGACAGGTAAGAATGTGACAGTTAAAAAACACCTAAAAAGTGTAGCAACATGTTCAGTAAAAATCTATATGTGGCATTTCCAATCAGCACAAACAAGGTCAGCTTATGGATGGGTTGAATTGCATGCCAACTACTGTTAAAATGCTTGAAAGTTAAGGCTGATATGACATTATGTCATACACAGAATGTAAGGAGACCCAACAGACATTTAATGGTTACAGCAAAAAATGGTTATTTCGGAAGAACAGAAAATAAACCCTCGCTCCTTGATCCTAGGAAGGTAAAAATCAAGGGCATGTGGACGTCCAGTCCGAGGGGCTTCCAAACTGAACTGAAGAGACCTCTCCTTGGATAACTATGACCTGGATGACTGAGAATCTTCACAGCCAACTTGTTTTAAGAAATGGCTCAGTGATTAGGAACTCCTTATGTGACTTATACTGTAAACTTGTCAAGATCTGGGGGTCCCTTTATATATTATCCCAGAAAGTAAATGGATGGCAGCAGCTTAGTAGTGTCTGTTGATTTATGTGCCCCTCTGAGTGTGGATCTATGTGCAGTTTACTTGAACTTTGAAGTTACCCTATTTAAATCATATCAGACATCGCCAGACTGTGTCAGTAACAACTTCATCTTGTATGGACTACGGCCACTATGGACACTGGAGATACAACAATTATCCCCTTTTTTAGTCAACTGTTTCCCCTTTTCTTTGTCTTACTGTCCTGTCCTGTACTGTACTTTTAGTGGATGTATTGGGATGAGGGGTTTTGACCTGTTTTGTTGTTTCCTCACTTCACATTGTAATAAACTGCTGATCGCTAAAATAGCTGTTTACAAACCAAATGCTTTTATTTATGTAATACATCATACATTGAGCGTAGTGTCTGTTTCTGTGTCTGAGGAGGATGTTAAAGGATGACTGGAGGTTTCTAACTGGGCAGGTCTGAATGTGGGTAATTGTTCCTCCTACAAAAGACAAAAACAACAGAAATATGTTATTATTATTCTTCAGATACTGCAGAGCAGCACAGAATTGAGCTCAGCTGTCTGTGCTCCCTTTCTATCACAGTACAGTGTCAGTCTTGCAACAGCAAATGAGTTTTTGTTATCATCTGGGCTACAGAATTATTAATGCTCACCTTTTTATCCACCGAATAGGGAAATTCATCTGTTTGGACTTCAAGCTGCATATAATAAAAACATGGAACATATTTTACATTAAAAATGAATCATCACATTTTCACTCGATCCCAGCTGAAACAGATGAGAGCATGCCGTTTGAAGCAAATGTACCTGTCTGTTGTCTCTCCTCTCCTGAAAGGCATCTGTGGAGAGTTCTTCCTGTTTAGAACAAGAAAAGTATTTCATCATAGCTTTCAAACACTACTCCAACACAACTTACAGACACTCCGGCGGATGAGGTGCAGAGAACATGCAGTGGGATGTAATGACAAACTAATTTATTCTTAATAATCAATTCAGGTAGTGGGCGTGTCATTAATCAACTCGCTCCAGCGATTAGTGTGGGCACAGATGACACGCTGCTACAAAAAAAGATATGAAAAATCCCATGCGATTTGATTATGAGTTTGACAGGTCTGTTAACAAGAAGGCACCCACTATGGCAATGCTCCAAATCTGTAACAATCTTACGTCATGAATCAAAGTTTCCCACAGTTCACAAATTAGTCATTCATCGCTGAGGCTGCCCACCTCATATTCATAGCTGTATTCTTCGCCGTTATAAAACTCCTCTTTGTCTTGCTTGTCCTCTTCACTTGTCTTTAGAGAAAGGAGACATGACAATAATTAGGAGGAAGATACCGCTGGAGATCATAATTTATCACTTGTGTCAGTGGCTGGAAGACAACAATGCCAAGCGACTACAAAGAAACCCATTAATCAAACTTTTCTAATCTGTTCTGAATATAATGAGACGTACATGAACGTGAGACAAATGCATGCTTTTAGTTTTACTAGCCACACCATGTATATAGTAACTGGTTAATTGTGTTATATTTTAAAAATGTTAGTTTATTATGATCACTTGTATTATATTTTAGTGCTAAAGCTGTTATTGCTATGTTATGCTTGACATTTTAATGTCATGTTAGCCACATTCTTACGTTTTGCAGGGTGAGATGGCTGTGTTAGTTTTTTTTTTATTTGTTTGTTTGTTTGTTTAGCTGGGGGTAAAGGCAAAGTTTTCAGGTTTAGTTTGACCCCATCAAGGACATTTACCAGGCGTTGTCTCTGCCTCTTATGTCGTCCTTTATTTCCTTTGCCCTGGTTAAGAAGTTCACAGAAAAAGATAAAGGTTTTTCATGCTTCAGACGTTGACGATCAAGCACGAAACTATGAGTTGATACTTTGAGTTGGAGGAGATAATTATCAAGGGAATAGTTAATGAAAATCAAAAATGAATGCAACACCTTCACATACAAGTAGTTTAGGAACCCTTAGTGTTAAGGTTTACAAATGTTTTAGATCTATTTGTAGGACTACACTAATGGTTTTGCATGTTTCAGCCCATTTATTACAAATCAAATATACTTTACTTTACTTAGGACCATTTTTTAGTCATTCTTTAAATGTATTAGATTCTGTCATTACACTCTACTAAGTTCTCATGTCACATTTTGACGCATGCACTTTAATGCAAAGCACATTTCGTTTAACTGAATGAAATGTGCCATAAATTGCCTGATGATGTCCTTCCTTCCAGGCAGCCACTGATTTTAGATCACATCTGTCTTTTAAATTTGTTTTATGAAATTGTTGAACTGGTGCAATGCAATTAATCACAATGCAATTTTTATATGTAAGGAACAAATGCAAAATGAAACATACAAACAGACTTTTTTGAGGTAGGTAATCGTAGTCCTTCAACTCCAGGATGTCTGTATGTCTTTAAAAAACAAACTAAATGTTTTCAAAAAAGCCCCTGCTGCCATCTGCATTACCAAGCGACAATATGTTAACATTGTCAAAAAACAAAAAACAACTTTCAAGTCACTGTAAGTAAGTCACCGTAGTGGCATTAACCGAAATCTGTAAATACTTGGAAGGTAGGAAGGGTGAGCTAAAACATGCAATACCGATATGCTCCTTCAATAATATACATTAAAGTCATCAAAGACAGTCAAGAAATATCATTACACTTGTTTAAAAAATGATCTCCGGAGTATTTTACGTTTTATGGTGAATATGATAAACAATACTCATGCTTGTTTTTGATCAGAAAGGGGGAAAAGCAGTCAGCGATTAAAATGTCCACGGTAGCTTTACCTTTCCACGTTCCCTGTTCTTCTTCTTTTGTCCTGAGGTCTTATTCAGAGAGTCTTCCTGAGTGAGGAGAACAGTCTCTACCACATTTTCTGGTAACCCTGAAACCTGACGTGCACATTTGAATTTTGATTCGGCAATCAGAAGAAAATAGATACTAGACAACACAAACTGGGGTGTTTTGTTTAGCTTTTTTTCCAGAAAATGTGGCTATCTAATTATTATTATTCATTATTATTCATTCAAATGTTGCTGAAAATGATCTAATAATGCTCATATCTATATAAAGAATAAAATGATTAACATATCTAATGTACTCAGCTTGTTTTCAACAGTTCAAACACTTACACAGTTACACATTTAAAGTTGGCATACTTTATTGTAAAAAGTCCTTACCTCCTGAGTCGTAGTATAATTGAAAGCAGAACTGACAGTCAGATTTATTTTGAGAGAAGAGGCTTCGTCACTGTCCCCTCCTACTACCTCCTTCCCTGTGGATCCCTTTAACTTCATCTCAGTCCTGTCGAGCTCCCGCTCTCTGCTCAGTGTGGTGTGAGTCCATAAAGTGGGACCCTCTGCAGTTTCATTTAAAGGGTCCTTCACATGAGAAGACAAAATAAGTGGAAGTCAGAGA